>JASTWK010001298.1:0-39910 GCA_030770225.1 Temnothorax unifasciatus
CAAAACATGTCCTAGATGTCCTTCGACGTCCTTAGCACATAGGGACAGATGTCTTATGGATACGTGGGTCAGGAGGACACATGGCCTATGTGTCAAGGGTATAAGGACATGTATCTTTACTGATGAAGGCCAGAAAGGGCAAGTGTCCTTAGATAGCTGACTGCTGTTCTATCTAAGGACATCTGTCCTCATTAGCTTTCATAGGAAGGGCACATGTCCTGAATGCTATCGATAACTTAAAACATCTTTTTCTTCATCAATATGCCCATGTCCTAGATGATATCCTGTTTCAGAATACTTGCCCTTTCTGACCTTCATAAGCAAAGATATACGTCCTTTATATTTTTGACACACCATAGGACATGCCCTTCTGACCTACGTATCATAGATCCATCTGTCCCTATGTTCTAAGGACATAGAAAGATATGTTTTGAATCAATTATTAGCAACAATATCGGAGATATTAAAGTTTAAAAAGAATTCATGTCGACTATCATTGAAGTTTGTTATCGTTAAAACCACCAATAAATGAATTTATACGGCGCGAAGAAGAGAGGCATATATGCAGAAACTTTGTTGTTTTTCATAAGATATATATGTACGACAACAATGTCGTTATCAGTTTTATTTATCATCTACAAATTTGTACATAATTTACAAACAATAGAAATTATAATTATGCAATAAAATATCCTTAATATATAAAATATTGGTTGTTTATAATACACTGTTTATAACCCGCCCTCATCTGTCTCAAACACATTTGGGATTCTGTCACGTAATCTGCCTCTTCTGTGTTTAAATATGGCTTTTTTGTAAACCGTATTGACGTTTTCTAAACTATGACGTCCATAAACTATTGGTGAACAAGTTTTAATATGTGGACTTTTAGCTCCACAATAATGTTTACGAGAAATTCATTATTTTCTATATTTTGAAATGTACAAGAACAATACCTGTTCTTCTATAGTATTATTCTTTAATTATGCCATAAGCACCGCTTGTCAGTATGACTATTGTATCGTCAGACTTTACTCCTTTCCTACGGTACAACTTGCATGGAACTTGTCCCATCTTTTATCATGCGCTCATAAGTCAGATTTGTCACTTCAATTCCAGCTTCAAGAATGCATTCTCTTCTTCCTCTGTTAATATAATTGATATGGGTTTATTTAAAAGTGTCACACCATTTACTTTGATGCAATTGTTACAATTCTGTATGTAAGCAAATATGAACAAAATGAAATGACACTTTCGCGAGCACCATATACATGTATAGATCTTGGTATATTTTTAAATCTAGAATACTTTGTGAAATTTGACTCATTACTCCCCTTGTTCCTTTTACCAAACGTGCTAGAGAACCATTAAATGATTCAAAGCAAAAGAGAGAATTAGTCCACAAAGGTCCCATTAATTTCACACATTTACCAATGTGAAGAAGGAGGTGAATATTATAGTGCATATTCTTCTTCCATATAAAACTTGAAACTCTGTGACATACTGACTACACATCCATGTTGCCTCATCTAATTCTTCAGGCTCAATACTATCCTTTAGAAAGGTAAAAAAACGCTTACTAATATGCAATGATGTTTTAAATACAAAGGTGGGAGAATACCCTTTAAAACTGGCAAACTGCAAAATAACAACCATGTTCGCCATTCATTACCTTTCCAATGACATCTGTCTTCAATATTTAAGTCCCGTCTCCTCAATTTAGTAGGCAACTTTAATTTTAACAGATTATTATTTACAAGTTTTCTTTTTGCCTTTGACAAATAGTAAGGTGCACCTTTCGATGTGGAATCAAACCATAAGTTTGCAACTGACTTTACAACACCTAAGCAAACAGCATGTAACCAATCATCCCAAAACCAAATACTACGTCAAATATGTCAAAATAAATAAGCTACTCAGTCCCTTAACTCCTTTGATGTCAATTTTAGGGTTATCTTCCCTTAAATTTTCAGCTCTTTTCATGTCAGAACGCATTTCTTCATTTGAACGGTCTTTTACATGAAACAATTTATGCTGACCATTTTTATCTTTTTGGTCAACCGTGTACTCAAAGCTAAGGTCATTCATGAGCGTCAAATCATTATTAGTCATAATATACTTTGCATGATTATTTCCTTCATCTAAACGCACCCTGGATGGTAACAATATCCACAACCCCAATAGCCATTAAATTGTTTGAGCACTGAATCAAAGGCTTAGCAACAGAATCTACAATACAATTAAAAACAATTAATTTGCTGTGAATTTTTTCTCCATTTGGTGTTTCCAATGAAAACCTGATTTGTATAATTGATTTAGTTCTTTCAAAAATGACTAAGAAATGCCAGCATGTTCGGGTCTTTTTTTCCAAACCATAATCCTCCAAGAATAAAAATTATTTTGATTAAACCTATATTGAGGTGGTAGCTCATTTAAACGCATTATTATTGGCCAGTTTGTGTTCTTTGTACTGTTATAAATAGAATACCGTCTGTTGAAATACAACAACTTAGATTGAATGGACTAGAAGAAAGTTGTCTTTTTTCAAAGTTCCTTGTATTTTTCACTATCATAAATATCTGTAATTTTTCCCCAGACTCCCTATTCCAGCGATAGTTAATAATTCTATGATATCTGGTGTTGTTTCTAGCAGGTCCACAATTTGTGAACGAAGTGAAAGGGTTATAAAAAAAGATCCATTATTTAAGTTAAAAACCAGTGCACGTCTTCGAACATACTGGACAAACCCTAATCTCATTTCCTAGCTCCTTTATGTCACCAATATACGCCTCACAATCAGAGCAATAAAGGTGCACTCTGTATGGGAAGGTTACTTCCAAAAGTTTTCTTACACCAATATTCACTTGTGGTAATTACATCTTCTTCAAGAGACAGTTTATAAGCTTACATAAATCTGCCATTGCTACAGTTGAAAGGCTATGTCGAGTGAGAAAGTAAGAATCATGAGCATACATTCAAATTTTGTTGTTGCAAATCCATCTTTAAATTTCCTTTGAAGGTCTGGAATTCTGTTGTAAATTGAAACCATTATACTCCTCAATCCGTATTGCTGTCATCCACACTTGAATCAGCAGATAAATTGCTGTCATCCATACTTGACTCAGCAGATGAAATAGGATAGCTTGAAGATTCCTTACAAACGTAAACACAAGAGATAAAATGTGTTATATATAACAAAGGAATTTCAAACAATACAAAGATTGACATTTAACATAATATTACTGTAATATTAACAATATTTGTAGTATTTATATAGTACTTATTTATATAGTATTTATATATTTATAGTATTTAGTATTTATATATTTATATAGTATTTATAGTAATTATGTACTATTACAGCTATTTTGCTGCAATATTACATTGCTGTGTGGGATGTACACACTTTATCAGTTAAAGTTACATCACTAAACCTTGATTTTCCACTTACTTGAAGATCATTGTCAGAATCAGATACATATTTGTTCATTTGATTTGTAAAAAATGCTTCTTGAGGTTGCTCATGCACAGAAGAAATATGTCCATCTTCCATTCCATCTGATTCGTCCCCATCATGCTCTCTTTCATCGTGCTGGTTACAATTCTAAAAATAATCAATTATCATAAGTATAGTGAAGTTATAATTTAAGAGAAATAATTTTTTCCAGAAAATATACAGTAATTAAAAAAAATTATATTTTTACAAATAACTTTTTTGATAAGATTTTTATTTTAACAAAAATAATGGTTAAAAATTTTCTTGTTAAAACATTGATTTTTAACTAACCTGTTCACAACCAGCACTTAATATGTACTGACGATCTTCTTGTGGTTGAATATTATTTGCAACTTCTTGAAAATTCTGTCTGTTCTGTTCTTGTTGTTCCAATCTAAGTCTTGTAGATCTCGGAAGTACGGGATTTAGTGAGGTTAAATATCCTCTATATCGTTTTTTTGGCAGAGAATGATCGTTCTCCATCTCAAAGAACAAATCTGGATGGCGATATTATGATCCTAAATTTCTTTATGAAAATGAATTACGACCGAACTTTTACGTCTTGACTTTTACGCTGCGTTCGTCTTAATTATCGACGAGCGTCGATGGACGAGCGCGCCACACGCCACACGTACGTTTGTATACGCTCCTTTACATGGGTAGGGAGCGTGCGCAGAGGCTCGAAATTAGAGTTGGTCAAGGAAAAGTTAGCCAATGGTGTTCCTTTCGCTGATTGGCTGCGCCATTTCCGATCAGCGCTTCCGGTTCTTTAGTGGAAGTGAGATATAAGCTATAAGTGGGAGTGAGACAAAGCTATATTGGTCCGCCATTTACCGACAAGACGGTTAGTGAGAGTGAGACAAAGCTACGATATTGGCCCAACTCTACTTACAGGAACTCTACTCGAAATTGTTATCGCTGTGTCAAGAAGCCTTAAATCAACCGCGCGATAAACAAGCGAGAAGAGAGTTGATAATCAATTGTCTACATAGGGTTGCGGTACTAATAACGAAACTATCATCGTGTGCCACTCTTGGACAACGCTGCATTAAATCAAGTAAAACATATCGTCTTACTTTTGCGACAAACCAAGATGTGTGTCCAAAATAAAACTTCAAACAGATCGAGATGTGAACATTTTTTGTGCCATAGCGTTATATGTATAATTAACTGCATTGTCGATATGTCTTTTAATAAATAAAGGTTAACTTCGATTCACGCACGATTGACACACATCAAAATACAATATACAATCAATGTATATGTGCTTATTATAAAATATAGATTTATATTAAATATTTATTTTCATATATTTACACTTTTATACAGTACCACCGTATTCTGTAGATTCTTAAAATAATTTTTAAGACAAAAGTCTTATTATAAAAATTTTGAGGTTACAATAATTTTTAAATAGAAAACGATTATGTTATTCGTAAAATATGATCGTTTTCATTAAAAAACATTTGTAACCTTGACATTTTAATATTAGGATTTTTGTTTTAAAATGTTCTAAGAAATCTGATATTAAAGAAATATACGCGGTGATTTTTGGACTTCTATAAAATATATACTTGTATATTTTATATATATTTACATATTTATATTTGTTTCTAGCATAACGTGTCAAGATAACGTGTTGGTAACAAAGTGAGTTGTGTTTGAAACAGCTACTAATCTGATATTGTATTGTCATACTTATTATTTTTTTGTACTATTTGTGGATTAAGTTGACAAAGATATGTGGTGCTGGGTTAAGTTTGTGACTGACAAGTCAGAAATGATGAGACCTTTGAAATTTTTTGAGAATTTTGAAACTATTAAATTGGAAAAAAATAAAGAGTACCAGGTGTTCTGGTCCAAAGAGGACGCCGATACTCCAGAAAAGCAACTCAAGAAAGAAGGGAAAATTTTACACGTAGATAATATAAAAAAAAGGAATAGCAAAAAACCCATTCCAGGGTATTATCGGGCAGTACTGCTACAATTTGCAGGTAAGTTTCCTTATATATTATTATTCGTGCAAGCTTAATTTTTCTTTTGTAACTTACCGGTTTACTTTATGATCATCAGAAACTGTCGAAGAATTAGAAAAATCCCTAAATGAAAAGAGGGTGTCTTTCCCATTAAAAACAAAGTTAGATAGCTACGCACAAGTCGAGAAAGTAAGTTATGCCATATCCAACTGATTTTTTTTTGCTTTTCAAGATTTTTTAAAACAGTATGTTAAAAGTAAAATATAAGAACACAATAATAAACAGCATAACATATTGCCGAATGTTATTTTCTTCGAATTTTTTATTTACAGATATAGTTTATTTATAGGCATTAAAGTACGGGTGTTTCTTGGTAGTGCAAACATACAAAATCTTTTGCATTGAACTTTAGCAAAGTTAATGATTAATATTTTTCGTAATAAATTTCATTATTTAAATGAGATGCTTATATATAAATATCAAAGATTACATCAATTTATATTGGTTAAAAATAAAAAAAAAGCGTCTTGATAATAATCGAACCAATCATGGTTGTATTGTCTTGGCGATTATAATGGCCAGTAGACTCGATTATTAATATTTCCATTGTTGTTTATTATTTGAATGGTGAAGTAAAAATGATTTATTCTGTTTTAATGATTAACCTTCATGATTTGTATTATAGAATATAACTTCAAAGGAAAAGATGATTAGTAATTCTAGAAAGAGAAATATTCTGTGTTGATTGGAGATAGCCAAGAACTGAGCTCTTTGAATGGTGATAAGGATGCATCTTCGAGTACAATAAAATCGCAGAAAAAAGAAACACAAGATATGAACTTGAAATATGAAAATCAAGAGAAAAAAATAAAAGCTTTGAATCAGGAAGTGGACAAACTTAAAATCAAACTTCAAAAGGAAACTGATAGTAAGAGAACGCTTTAGAAAAACTCAAAAAATTGGAAAACAGTCATGAAGTTTTAGAAGAAGAAGTACAAATTTTGAGATCCTTGAATTATGAGTTGCAAAAAAAATTAGTTACCACCACCAATCCAAATAAAACAGCAATGCCTACACTTAATGAAAGTCAAACTCCTACTCCTGTTTTATCACCTATCAAGGAGGATCTATATTTGAATATTGAACAGGCAGTGATGAATAGTAATGAAAAAACAGCACAATCATTTATTTTATGTGAAAAAGTATTATTTCTTTTAATTTTTGTACAAAGCAATATTAATGTATTTAATGCAATTTGATAACAAATTAAGAGTCTACATATTTTGTCTTATTTATTAGGTTCTTGAAACATCTCCAGAGCAAATCCCTTCAACAATCTCAATCCATACTAGTGTTCAGAAAACCCAACCACTGGCATCATCAATGGTATGACTTCTTAAAGTATTTTATTAAGTAATTGAACAATTTGTATTGCATAATTTGAGTTAAGAAAAATATTAATAGCTTCCCAGATAGCACAGCTGATCTTTATGAATTCATAAAGATCAGATTCAGATCTTTTTGAATTCATAAAGATCAGCTGTGCTATCTGGGTTGGTTTATAATGGTGGTTAGAAAAATATTAATAGCTTGGTTTATAATAATATATTATTTTAGAGTTCCGTCAATATAGAAGAGAGCGCTATAAATATTAGTCACGAAACGCCTGTGATCATTGTTCCTCCGGCTTCGACTTTTCAAGAAACACCAGAATCACCATCATATCCAAATGTAAGTGGTTCTATACCGCGTTCACGGAGAGAACCACGCGCAGCTTTTGGTAGAGTAACTTGAGCCCGGTTACTCAATATGTATTTTTGTTCTGCTTTTAATATTTTTTTTTTATTTTAGGACTGTATGTTGACAAAAAAACAGTACGAGATCGCAAAGAAGACAGCTAAGTTTGGTGAACTAGGGGATTCTCAATTTACAAAGAACTTGGCTGATGTTCTTTGGGAGCGTGAAAAGCTGGCTCTTCGATCAGTAACTGGAGCACGTTCACGCAAGAAGGGAGAAGATGGAGCAGAAAACGAAGAGGAGCCAAGACCAGCTTGCACACCGGAGAAAAGAGCTTGCATAAAACGTTAGTTACTACAATGTTTCTCATCATATATCATAATTAACAAAATTTCCATTAGTCTTGTAAAAATAATATAGTTTTATACTTTTAATTATATTGATTTATTGCTTTAAAACTGGTTCTAAACTTTTTGTGTCGGTTCAGCCATATAACATACATATTTTAATATTTTTTTTATTTTAGATGTATAACGTCATTTTTTTCTCTTTCAGAGCTTTTCAATTTTCGTATGAATGAAGAGGAAGTGGAACTGAAGAGGACTCTATTGAAGGAGAATCGTCTCGCTCGAGCTTCGAAGATAAACAAATATCTTAAAGCTAAAATCGGAACTGTGAGGTCACAGTTAGGCCTTAAATAAAAAACATATTATAGTAAGAAGAAGTTGCACTTTTAGCGACGCTTAACCATACGTTACGGTACGAAGACATAACGTGCAATTCCAGCACGAGAGTAGATTGCTTATCGATTGCCGCTTTCTCACTTCCCTGTTTCACGACTGGATCCTGCGAACGGTAAGAGGAGGGCTGCGCCAAATCGAATTCAAAGTTGAGAATATTGTCCGATCAACAGTGAAACAGAAGGATTTTGATATTACAGTAAAAAAAGATATGTTTCATTTAAACTGTATACTCTATTGTTTGAGAGATATTTGCTTAATTATTATTGGTTTTCTTATAATAAAGTATGTAAAAGAATATCCAGTTATTTTCTACTGCGTTACACAAACAAAAGTTAAATTACATATTAATTAAATTATTAATTAAATTACATAGTAAGGAGAAGTTGCAACTACCTTTAAAAAAATCAAGCTTTTATCCTAAGGCCATGTGGCATCCCCGTGTAGAGAGTCGAGATTTTTTTTGTATACAAAGCGTAAATTACGAAATGCTCATAAAACTGTCTTTATTTAGTTTCTATTTAAAAATTAGCATAAATCTTTTTTTTATAAGAATATAATTTTTTAAGGTAAAGGAAAGACGTGCGTGCGTGAATAGAAGTATTCTAATTCCAATATTTGCAGAATTTTGCCCCATTGGATTAATTGTCGATGTCATTGATTGGTCTCAATATACATTTATTTGATTTTATTATAGTCATACATATCTTCATGTCCTTAGGTCGTATATCCTTCCGCTCTGTAGTCATATATCCTTCCATCCTAAGGCCATGTGGCCTAGGGACATGTCTTCATGTCCTTAGGTCGTATAGCTTTTAGACCTAAAGTCATATGTCCTTTCAACATAAGGCTATCTAGCAGGTCATGTTCTAAGGGCAGGTGTCCTAAGGTTGTCCATTTCTGACCTTAAGACACCTGTCCTTAGGACTTAGTAAGGACATCGTTTGGACCAGGGTCATCTTGGTCATAATTTGTATTTTGTAACGTTTGTAAGTACTGAGAAACCATTAGAACTTTTAAACTATGTTTAAACTGTAAAGCGTTCGGAATTGGAAATTTTTTTCTAATATTTGAGAAAAGATTTTCCACGCAGTCTTGAGAAAATCGACCAGCAAGAACGTAAGAATATCCTCGTTTATTAATTAAATAATTAGTAAGTTCAATTACAGATTTTGTAGTTATTAAAATGCCTCTTTGGACTGGTTTAAATCGCTGATCTGAACCAATTTTTACATCACGAAATAACTCAATTACCGAATTTAGGAACTGTATGCTTTCATTAAATTTATTTTGTGTTCTTTCACTGTTCTCTTTTTTACCTAAAGCCATCATAGGACTTCGTGCAGTTATTAATCCAAACCATTTAAACATTATTTCAGTAAATTTTGCTGTTGTTTCATATTTTTTATTACCATTTTCATGATCCATATAATTAAATGCACCACTCACATATCTATTTAACATATTCACTGCATGACCAACTTTCATTTTATTAAACGTTGTCGTTTTAATAACATTTTCATTTAACTTTGGTGCAAGTTTTAAGTGATAATCTTTTTGTTCGGCTACTAATTCTTTAAAATGTTCAAATTGTACAATATTAGAAGATAATTTTAAAGTTTTTACAAATTTTTCAGGCAATAATATAACTTTATTATTAATCAGACAGACTCTAAGATTCTTAAATAGATGTGGAGCGTCAGCTAAGAAAAATAATCTACGTGATTCATCAACTGGATGAGATATTGAATTTACAATTTCACCATACCTACTAGCAGATACGTTTCCAAAAGCTCTCCACATTGCTTGGTTTACTCCACCCATATCGGATGTAATACTGTGCACATAAAGACCAATTAATTCTGCTTTTCTAATAATTTCTTCAATGATAGGTTTCAATTTAACACCGTCAAATCCGTTTGGAGTAAAATAATACCCTACGACTTGTTTCCATCTAGTAAAAATGCCAGCAAGCATTATGACCAAACCATGCGTTGCTTCTGTTTTTTTTCCTATACAATTTAAATGTGAAAATAATACAAAGAATGAAATAATGCAAAGAATGAAATGTGAAATATGAAAGTGTACATATTTATAGGTGTTTCATGCGCCACAAAATGTAAGGAAATTGAAAAATATATAATATAAGAAAAAAATGTTAACAAATGAATAAAACTTGTTATAGAAAAGAAGCATGCAAGTTACCAAAAGTGTTAGGAATAGTAGTATCACCAAAACGTGAATTTGTTGATAAATCAATTTGATTCCCACTCATAATACTCATTTCGTCTAATGCAAGCATGCAATCTCTTTGTCTGTCATCTTCAAATTGTTCGACTTTTTCTTTTAGAGCCTCAAATATATCATCACAAATTCCAGGTTCAAATTTAATTGTTTCTAATCTTCTACGAAGTGTCCTGGTAGATGGCAAAGGAATATTTTGTTTCATAAGTTCTTGGTAACCACTGTTGGAACATGATACTTTTAACCGAAGTGCTTTTTTTATGGTTTCTTCAGACCATTTATGTACAGTTTTACAGCTAGAATCACGTTGGAGCCATTTGATTTGATCATCATTGAATACTTTGTGTAAAATTTCTGTAGATTTTAATAAACTTTTCTCAACACGTATTCTGTTGTTACTTCTCAGCCGTCTGATACGTCTTAATAAAAAGTTATTTGATCTTAGTACTTTTCGAACAGTTACATCTGCAGCTTGAAGTTTAGTATTTGCTTCTTTTAATTGTTTTTCCAGATTTTCAGCTTTTAGAACAGCAATTTTCAATGCTTTATCTAACGTTGATGTAGTTGTACAATCTGTTGGAGTTTCATAATCCGTAGAATTGGTATTTTCACAAATTTCATTAGTTTCAGTACTCGGTAATTTACTAGTAAAAACTTCAATTGAATTTATTTGTTGATTTGGTTCCATATTTAATTCCACAATTTCGTCATGCGATGAACTATTGGTATTATAATCTGATGATTGATCATTTAACGGTGGAAGAACTGAAGAAGCTGCAGGTTTTATCTGACAAGAAGAACACAAAAATGTTGAAAAATGCACATTTTTAGTAAAATTATTATAATTTTCTTGTTTCTTTTATATATATATATATATATATATATACCCAGATAGCCAAATCTGTTCGAACAAGTAATGCCAAATACTTGCTACAAATTTTGGTTTCAGAAATGGTACAAATTTGCATCAAAATTTGTTTTATCAAATGTTGTCGACAAACTGCTAGCAAATACGTAGCAAAACATGCGTACACAATTGACGCCAAATTGATACCAAATATCGAGCAAAGCTTAGTAGTACCTGATAACAAATTGGCATCAAATTGCCGCTAAAATTAGTTGACAAAACCTAACGCCAAATTAATGCCAAATATTGAGCAAATTTTGGTGACAAAACTTGAGAACAAATTGACGCCAAATACCGAGCAAAGCTTAGTAACTATCCCACACAGCACAAAGCTCCGATTAAGCTCCCAGAGAGTTCATTTTGCTGAGCTCCCGGGGAACTTACCAAATTCGACAAAACAAGCTCCCAGAGAGTTTATTTTGCTTAGTTTTCGGTGGAGCTTACCAAATTCGACAAAACAAGCTCCCAGAGAGTTCATTTTGCTGAGCTTTCGGTGGAGCTTACCAAATTCGACAAAACAAGCTCCCAGGGAGTTCATTTTGCTGAGCTTTCGGTGGAGCTTACCGAATTCGATAAAACAAGCTCCCAGGGAGTTCATTTTACTGAGCTCCTGAGGAATTTACCAAATTCGACAAAATAAGCTCCCAAGGAGTTCATTTTGCTGAGCTTTCGGTGGAGTTTACCGAATTCGATAAAACATGCTCCCAGGAAGTTTATTTTGCTGAGCTTCTGGGGAATTTACCAAATTCGACAAAATAAGCTCCCAAGGAGTTCATTTTGCTGAGCTTTCGGTGGAGCTTACCAAATTCGACAAAACAAACTCACTCATTTTGCTGAGCTCCCGGGGAATTTACCAAATTCGACAAAATAAGCTCCCAAGGAGTTCATTTTGCTGAGCTTTCGGTGGAGCTTACCGAATTCGACAAAATACTGAATTCTGCCTTTGCGATTGACCGCCCTGCGTGAGGATCTGTCGCGAACACGCGAGCCCGCCCCTGATTGGCCCGCGCTGTCACGTCGAAGGGCCGCGCGCGCCTCGAGTGGGGCGCGTCATCGATTCCGCGATCGAGCAAAATCTCGCGAGCACTTCCTGTTCCTGGTCGTCCTCCGGCGTGACACGTCAACGTTTGATTACACGCTTTCGATCGTGCCCGGCTATCGAGCCGCATTGTGGTGACGAAGTCGAGGCCTGTGACGACGGCATCCCGCAACGCTCGAGGGAGCAGACTTTTCGGTGAGGTTTGCCGTACACCCTTCGCGTGTGTAAAGCCATGACACTGCCCTCCGGGTTGCGTCCTCGCTCGACTGCCGAAACCATAGTGTTACTCGCCGACAAGGCGTATATTTCGCGTTAGTGATCGACATCGAGAGCGAGAGTCCCGAGGATAGTCTCAATGGCTACGGGGATCGCGGATTAAAGTCGTAGGCTCCTGGAGATCACGGGAGGAACGCCGGTAACTAATGTCGAGATCGCGAATCCGTCGTTTCTCACGTCCTTTGTTCTCGCGACCACGTGTGCCATTGCGCGCATTCTTGTACGTCGTACATTATGTTGACGCGTGATGGATTTCGTGCGTGTTGATTCCGGCTTCTTCTCGCGCGTTATTCACTGTTCCACGTTACGTCGTAATGAGAGTATTAAGCTCCTTCCACAATGCCAGGCAACAGGCAATAGGAACAGGGAATAGAAATAAGAAATCATGTATAAATGCAGAATAAACAGTGACACAGGCAATAGACACAGAGTTTCCGTCACGTTGGAAATGCCTGGCGCCTGGCCGGCATTTCCTGGCCTGGAAATAGGCACATGGAAGTGCCTATACGCATATAATTATACACGCTATTTTGATGTTACGCAGCACATTGTCGACAGAAGCATCAGGAAGCTTCTTAAAGCTAGAAAAGAAAATTAACTACCTTATTCAAGTGGCTCGGTCGGGAGATGAGAATCGCAACCTGTCACAAAATAGGCAGACTGAAATAGATGCACTTCCATCTTCAATCGAAAAACGCAGTAGATGCATTCGAAAGTCAATTATCATCTAATGCTGTTTGCACACAATTTGTGAGTATACTCGTATCTTAAGTATTTTAGTCAGCTAAATATGCCATTAGTCAGCTAAAAACCGAAGCACAAACGCACGCGGGCGCGCGCACACACACACACACACACACACACACACAATATAGGATTCCGACAAGAAGCCAAGAAGAAGAAGAGAAGGAATTTTACGCGCACATACTGCTATTAAAAAAGTAAAGTTCTATTAATAAGACGTAAATTTTGCTTATGTAAATGGAAATTAATACTTTTTCCGACCCTTACATTTGTACATATGTTTGTGTAAACTGCAACTCTTCCGTTTAATCGAGTCATCCTACAAAATAAATGCTTCACAAATTATATTAACGATCTTATTAATATATATTTATCTTATTATGTGATAGAAACACTTTATGGTTCGAATTCCATTGGTGGCAAAACTGCAACCAAACACGTGAGCAACATTTTGAGTACTATATTTTCGGATGCATTGGCGCGTGATTATTCATGGACAGGGCGGAAAAAAACATTTGCATTTCAAGGGATGAAAATGGCAAAAACTCTCATTGGTATATAATTTATCCGTACTTATATGTTATGTATATATATTCTCTGTGTATATATATAATTCATTCATGATATATATTATAATTTTACAGAGACGATTTTAAAAGAACATCCCAACACAAACCAAAGTGAGATAGAAAAAAAAGTTATGGTATGGTTTCACCATGCCGGTGATAGATGGAAAAGAAAGAATGCCATCCGTGTGGGATCCACGGCTTTAACATCTCAAGAGAAAGACGATGAATCCACATAATGTGCTCAATTAATTTTTTCATGTCTGTTAATCAAGACAACGTCAACACGACCGATTAGCGAGATTATAACATGAGATAGATTTAAAAAGTTCTTAATTAAACAACAAATTATTCATGTTTTTTAATCTAATTATTATTGCAAATTATTATTATTAATGTATTTTTGTATGCATAAAATATATACTTTTTATTTCAAAATATAAAATAATAATTAAATTGTTTCTAATAATTATTATATAAAATACATATATGAGTGATTAGTACAAATAAGAATCCCGCGAAAACGGATTGAGAAGCTCTCGGCGAGCTTTGCATGCAAACTATTTTTGCAAGAAGCTCTCAAAAAACGATTTCTGAGCTCTTACGAGCGCAGATAAAACTTTATGCGAACTATAGATGCTTTCCATTTACATCAAAACTCAGATAAATTTCACTTTTGTCTTTCTTCAACATTCTTGTTAAAGAAAGACAGAAGTAAGATTTATCTGAGCTTTGATGTAAATGGAAATCATCTAGTGTCGCTGCTTTTAAACAGCTCGTAATAGTGGACGTACGAGCTCCCAGGGAGCTTATATGGAAGCTTCCCGGGAACTACTTTGAAGTTTGCAGGGAGCTATTAAAACATGATTTCAGAACTTCCCACGAGCTTTAATGAAGTTCCCAGGGAGCTCTCAAAAGCGGACATAGGAGCTGCCGGGAAGCTCCGTGCGAGTTCTTTTGAAGTTTAAATGAAGCTTGTGAAAAATTTTATAAGCTCCTCAGGAACTCTCCGGGAGCTCCCCGTGCTGCTTTTAGGCAGCTCGCAATAGAGGACGTACGAGCTCCCAGGGAGCTTATATGGAAGCTTCCCGGGAACTACTTTGAAGCTCGCAGAGAGCTATTAAAACATGATTTTAGAACTCCCTACGAGCTTTAATGAAGCTCCCAGGGAGCTCTCAAAAGCGGACATAGGAGCTCCCGGGAAGCTCCGTGCGAGTTCTTTTGAAGTTTAAATGAAGCTTACGAAAAATTGTATAAGCTCCTCAGGAACTCCCCGAGAGCTCCCCGTGCTGTGTGGGTATCTGATAACAAATTGGCACCAAATTGCTGTTAAAGTTTGTTGACTAAACTTAACGCCAAATTGATGCCAAATATTGAGCAAATTTTGGTAACAAAACTTAAGAACAAATTGATGCCAAACACCAAGCGATGTTTAGGGACAATATTTAACTGCAAATTGGTGCCAAATACAGGGCAAATCGTGATAACACTGCCTGACAACAAATTATCAGCAAAAATCAGCAAATCTTATCTAACCATTTATAAATAACAAAATACTTTTTAAAAAATATTTTTTTAAAAAGCATATTAAATAAATATAATTTTTTTATTAATTTAAAATAAATTATTTTATACATATATTAAAAATATTTACATTTATGACATATATTATTATAAAATATAATATAAAGTAAATAAAATTATTAATTACAAAGATTTTACTAAAAATGTTACAAATATTGCAATAAATGCAAAAATGACACATAGCGTTTTCGACTGGAGCGAGGTTAATCCAACTCAGGTTACTTTGTTCAAGGATTGAACAATCACAGTTATTCTTCTAAAGAATGGAATAACCGTGATTGGTCAGTTATAAAAGAAAAGAAATGGGTTAACCCTGCTTCAGTCGAAAACGGCAATAGTCTCTTCAGTCTTATATGACAAATTTTATGTGGATATTCTTTCCATCTGATCTATACAAAAAGCAAGCACAATCTTTTTCTTCTAGCTCTTATAGAGAAACAGCACATTGACTACGTTTACATAACACCGTTACCCAATCAGCAGACAATGTTTTTTAAATGTGTTTTTAATATTTATTTTTTATTAATTATACATTTGTACAATTCATTGTAAAAATAATATTTATTTTTAAAAAGTATTTATTTAATGTTTATTAAATATTTATTTTACATTATTTATTTGGAGTAATAATTTAGAAAAAATATTTATTAAACGTTTATTTAATATTTGTTTTACATTAGTAAGTTATTTGCAATAATAAGTTAAAAAATCATTTATTTAACATTTATTCGACATTAATTTAATATTTATTTTATATTAATTATTTATTTGCAATAATAATTAAAAAAAACATTTATTTAATATTTATTCGACATTAATTTAACATTTATGTTACATTAATTATTTATTTGCAATAATGATTTTTAAAAACGTTTATTTAATAACATTTATTCGATATTAATTTAATATTTATTTTACATTAACTATTTATTTGCCATAATGATTTGAAAAAACATTTATTTAACATTTATTTGACATTATTTTAATATTTATTTTACATTAATTATTTATTTACTGTAATAATTTGAGAAAAAAAAACGTTTATGTAACGTTTATTCGAAATTAATTTAATATTCATTTTACATTAATTATTTATTTGCAATAATGATTTGAAACCACGTTTGTTTAACATTTATTCGACAGTAATGTAATATTTATTTTACATTAATTATTTATTTGCAATAGTGACTTAAAGAAACATTTACTTAACATTTGTTCAGATATTGCGTTCGAATTCCTTCGCGTTTTGCAAACGCCCGATCGTTTCATTCAGATGGCGCGACGCGTGAGTCGTCACTCTCAAAGCGCCCCCACCTCCTTTCTCGCTCTCGTTCAGTGTCATGGCCGCACTTGCTGCGTTTCTTCGGACGAGACGAGTACGTTTTCCTTTTTTCGTAACTGATTGAGCTAAGCGGCACGTATTCTGGAGACCAACCAAGCGAGATTCGACTTCCCAGGAAGAGCTCACCGCCAGGAAAAGGAGAGCTGCGGCAGCCCGCTTCCGAGAGGGAGGATTGAGGCGAGGAGTCCGGTACAGCGAGCAGGGCCCATTTCGATATTCTCATTTGGGACGCCATATTGGAAGAACGACATTAGTAGTACAAGGGGCTCTGCAAGGTTAATTCTCGTCTTGAAATCTTGGAATTGCTCTCATTCTTGCGGCTCTGGTTTATATTCTAGCCTGCGTTATTCTTTGACAGATGTACCGCCCTAGTCAAACTCCCCGCCTGGCAGTGTCCTCGAATCGGATCACGCGGGAGTATTAACGGCGATTGCCGCGAGGCCTCACGCCACTCTGACACGCTTGGCTCTAGAACACCGTGACCGCCGGGGCACGAAGCCTTCGGGGCACGCGCTCCGCCTAACCGAGTAAGTAAGGAAACGATGAATTGATCTCGTAGACAAATGCAGAAGCCCCCCTTTCTTTCTTTTCTTTTCTTTTCTTTTCTTTTCTTTTCTTTTCTTACTTTGATTTCAATCAGTAATCCAGACTCCTTAATCTGTCCTGTAAGATCTTTTATTTCAGTTTTTTTCTATTCGATCTGCAGGACAGATTACTTGTTTGACAGATTTGTTTTGTTTGATTGCATTTCAACTAATGTAAAAAAATCTTTATTTATTATTAATTTTTGTCACGTCAATATATTTTACTTTTGTTTTTGTAAATATAACTACATATACTAAAGACGAAATTTGACTTAATCAAAAGAACTCTCTTTCTTTCGCTCACCTACCTAAGAGTTTTAGACAAACCTGCTGTGTTTGCCATTATGTTTCTAAACAACATTTATTTAATATTAATTTAATATTTACTTCAAATATTATTTTATATTAATTATTTCACTATAAGAGATGTTTTATTATTTTTCTCTGTTGTCGTTTTGCTCTATAAATGCCGTTTCGTGGCAAATTTCCGCGTCACGTATCTACATAAAAGTTGATACATATATTATATATGTATGATAATTATCAGTCGATTGAAGATGGAATTTACACACACATATATATATATATATATATATATATATATATATATATATATATATATATATATATATATATATATATATATATATATATATATATATATCAGAACACATTCCGTTAAAAGCCAAAGTTCCGTAATACCAGATTTTCTTCATAATCAAAAAGAATCTGTACTTTCTCATTATTCCTAACTTTTTTATCATTCTGAACTTCTTCACCATTCTGAATTTTCTAATAATTCTGATCATTTTGAGTACTCTGAACACTTTGGTTTCGAGAATAACGATCCCACTCGGCATGTAATATTTCAGAAATATTTCTGCAAAATTTCATTTGAAATATTACACCTTTCAGCAATATTTCAGAAATATTTCACGACGATTTCTGCAACATTTCTGCAATGTTTCAATCGGCACTATTATTTCAAATGCAACTTTGCTGAAAGATTTCGGCAATATTTCGGTAATATTACTGAAACATTTCTGAAACATATCTACGAAATATTTTTGAAACATATCTACGTAATATTGCAGAAACACTTCAGAGATATTTCAGGTACATTTCATCCGAAAAATTGCAGATACATTTCAAAAATATGCAATATACAGAGTATCCTAAAACTACCGCTATTCCTCTTAATGACAGATTCCTTAGAACATTTCAAGACAAAAATCCTAATACAAAAATGTCGAGGCTACAATAGTTTTTAAATGGGAATTCCCATTCTCAAAAACTATTGTAGCCTCGACATTTTTGTATTAGGATTTTTGTCTTGAAATGTTCTAAGAAATCTACCATTAAAAGGAATAGCGGTAGTTTTAGGACATCCTATATATTGTTTATTACCAGATATTTACATTATCATAAAAATATGTGTAAAAAAATCGAACACTTCCATTTTGTTATGGTTTTCTAAAATTCTTTTATTTTGTTTAATAACAAAATGTTTCCTTACAAAAGAAAAAGAAAATATTAAATAATCTCAGTTATCATATGTATTATGACAAAAAATTAAATTATTAAAAGAAGTAATGAATAAGTAAATACTATGTAATTAAAATTTACCTTTTGTATATAAGTAAAACTCTCGTATAATTTTACCTCAGTAAATATTAAAATAATATATAAAGAAACCTTTTCTTCGCCAGTGATTAAAATAAAAAGGAGTAGTAATAATCGACGCTGACTGGCAATACAGAAATTTTATTACTGCACGACGTATACCGGAAAATTTTGTATAACAGTTCCCTACATTAAAGGTTTCAGCGAGAGACTTTTTCGTATCTTCAATGATCGCGGTTTTCATGTTCTTTATACAGTTCCTAAGTCCCTCGATTGCGTCATAAGGAAGGGGAAAGATAGATTAGATTGGTTCAAGCAGACTAACTTAATTTATAAAATCAATTGCGGAAAGTGTGATGCCACGTACATTGGCCAAACCAAAAGACATCTCGAAACACGCATTAAAGAGCATAGAGCAGATATCAAGAAACATGTCAGCAACCATTCCGTCGTTAGTAAACATCGCACCTCTTTTGATCACGATTTCGAATGGCATAAAACTGAGATATTACATTGCGAAAAACAAGTTAGAAAACGCGAGATCGCAGAAATGTTTTTCATAAAACAAAATAATAACACAATCAACCTACAGAAAGACACGGATAATTTGACCGGGGCATATGATATAATAATAAAGAACATTTAACGTCGATCGCGATCAGTGTGCCTTTGCCATCCGTTGGCTGCTGACATGCTTTTCCCACACATACCACGTCTCTTACATATGACGCGCAAACTTGTAAGTTATTTAAATTTGTCAATTTATATTTATATTTTATTCTTTATGTATTTTTTCCTTTTTTAAATATAATTTTAGTTCTTGACTTTTGGATTGTTGGCACAATGCCAGGACTGAATTGTTTGTAAGAAATAGAACACTTGACAAGGACCGAAAGTGACGGTCGAAACGTCGTGAGATAATAAAATTTCTATATTGCCAGTCAGCGTCGATTATTACTACTCCTTTTTAAAATAATATAATAATTATAAGTACGTATTAAAATATAAATTTTTGTTGCTGTTTTATTGCTTATTTCATCTACACTTTAATGTTATCATTTTTTACTAACTAAGTATAGCGAATGTTATGTCAATTTTGCATGGTTTTTTATGATATGTATTTAATCTTATATATAACTGGAGATTATAAAATATATTATATATATAATTTGATCTTGGATAGTCATTTAAAGGTCACGTGAAGGTTACCTTCAATTTTTCTTAATGGCACACTATTTTTTATTACATATTCTTGTCGAGACATTTTCAAAACATTATAATTATAAAGCTCTTTTGTTGAGAATTTTTTGATATTTTAAATTTTGTTATGATATTCTATAATTTATAAAATTTAGAAAAGAATATGAAATATCTCGTAGAGTATTCACTTTTTGATGACTTTACTTTACTTTAATTTATACATAGAATAATGAAAAAATCGAATAATAATATTAATTTTTACATTTACAATTTTTCCAAACTAAGTGCGCCCACAAAATGCAATCAAATTTTTTTAAATTAATTTTTCTATTTTTTTTATTTTTTAACAACATTCGATTTCTTTCATTATTTTATGTATAAAAATATCAAGATAAAGTCAACGAAAAGTTAATATATACTTTACGAGATATTTCATATATTATTTAAGAATGCCATATGACAAAATTTGAAGAAAATTCTTAATAAAAGAAAAAAAATGCAATAATTATATAACAATATAATTTTTTATAAGTTTTAATCTGTCAGCAACTTTTCGGAAATATTACAAATGCAATGTGAAACATTCCGTTGCATGTGAAACATTCAAAAATATAACGTGTGCAATGTAAACGTAAATAATACTTTTATCATGTATCAGAAATGTTTCTAAATCATTGCATCTGCAATATTTCTTGTGCAATATTGTAGAAATTCACTGCTTGCAATTAAATTTTTCATTACCTACGCAATCTTTCAGAAATTTTTCAGAAATATGTTAAATGCAATGTTGCGTTTAATATGTTACAGAAATATTATTCGTGCAAAGTAAACGTAATATTACTTTTAGAATGTTTCAGAAATATTTCTGAAATATTGCATCTGCTACATTTTTTTTGCAATATTATAGAAACTTACAAATATTGTAAACAACTTTCTGAAAGATTTCAGAAATATTGTTAATGCAATATTATAAAAAACATGATGCAGGTACATTTCTGAAATATTTCAGATGCATAGTTACAAATGAAATGTTAATGAAATATTTCTGCACCATTTCCGAATATTTCAATATTTCAGCAACATAACATGCCGAGTGGGATAATTATAGAGATATATTTAACATTAACAGACAGACCGGCAACAATAACGAGGCTCATTCAGATGACAACGATGATAACTCTGAAAACTGCGAGAATAGTGATGAGAACAATGAGAACCAAAAGAATGATGAGGAAAAAATCTCCCATAAAGATATTTAACATGGGATATTCTGTCCAGCTCTATTAAGGTTTTATAAATATAAAGATTTTTTTTAACATATGTATAAAATAATTTATTGTAAATCAATAAAGAATTATATATTTTTTATAATTTATGCTTTTAATTTTCCCTAAAAAAATATATATTTTAGTATTTATCAATGGCTACGTAACAAGGCTTGCTGCAATTTGGCGTCAAGCTGTGTCATCAAGATTTGCTCTATTTGGTGCCAATTTGCTATTAAGTATTGTTCTCAAATTTTGTTTGATATTTGATATCAATTTGGCGTCGGGTTTTGTCAACAAACTTTGATAGCAATTTGTCAACAATTTGCTGTTAGATTGCTGGCAAGCTGTGCTCGGTATTTAGTGTCAATTTGGCGTCAAGTTCTTTCGTCAAGGTTTGCTCGCAATTTGGCACAAATTTGCTGTCAAGCATTTGTTGTCAAGCTTTGTTCACAATATGGCGCAAATTTGCCGTTGAACTTTTGCTGCCCTGTTTTGCTCGATATTTGGCGTCAATTTGGTGTCATGTCATGTACACAAGCTTTGCTAGCAAAACACAAGCGTACTGCAGACACAGATCGCACCGAATTTGTCGACAAATTTTGCGCGTATTTGGTGTCAACTTAGTTACAATTTGCTGACAAATTGTTTACTGGGTATACTTATTTAACCTCATATATCAGAGAAACAAGAAAATTATAATAATTTTACTAAATTATAATTATAATTATAATAATTTATATATATATATAAATATATATATATATATATATATATATATATATATATATATATATATATATATATATATATATCTATATATATATGACAAAAAATAATAAAAACAAAACTTACATCAACATTATAATTATAAAAAATAGTTGGCTCAGCATCATCTTTTAATTTACGTTTACCATCTACGCGAGGTTTTTCCCACATTGCATCAGAAAAATGTGACTATAAATAAAATCATTTAGATTAATATAATAGTTCCTTCATTAGTTATTTATTATAAAAATACATTTTCATACTTACATGACAAATAAGTCCATGCTCAGGAGGTTTCCAATTAGGCCACAGATTGTTGATATTTTTAATCCAATTTAATTGTTTTTTTTTACATCTTTTGGAAATCTTCTCATAGAATATCCTTTTTTATTGTTGTTAGTACATCCAGGTATACAACAACCAGCCATTGTTGCCAGAGAACCCTTTTAAAAGTGAAAAACGTATATTTATCTATGTACATCTCGATATTTTTAAGTTTTGGTTATTGTATGAGATTGCGCCTGAAACGGCGACAACCGGCTTCATAATAACCTTGCCTCTGTGATTCCCGAACAGTTATCTTATCTCTCTATTAAGCCAAAATAAAAATATAAGCAAACTCACTTTCTATGTAGACTAATTTGGAGATGATATAGATTTTTATATACAACATCGACGATTCCAGGATATACGATTCACGTGTCATTGCCGGCATTGCCGCCATAGTTTTCCTTCCGTCTAGGGCGTCTAGACTAGAGTCCCTATATACGTAACGTTCACGCCATGTTGTTGCACTCCTAAAGTCTGTCCAGACTCTTGTAAAGGGACTCTAGTAAACCCGAGAATACCACGATGATTCCAAGAACGAGGTTAGAATAAGAATTGAAGCTTATGATGAAAGTACTCGGAATCGGTGGCAAACTCCAAGAAAGCGAATAAGGCGCGTGACAAGCAATAAAAGCTTTGCATAAATCTGCAACAAAAAGGCCCGAAGGCAACTCACGGCAGAAAAAAGATCAACTCAAAGCGGGAGCAACAAAACAGACGTGCACGCCGTACTCACCAGAGAGAGAGAGGGAGAGGGAGAGGGAGAGGGAGAGGGAGAGAGGGAGAGGAAGAGAGGGAGAGGGAGAGGGGGAGAGGGGGAGAGGGAGAGAGGGAGAGGGAGAGAGGGAGAGGAAGAGGGAGAGGGAGAGGGGAGAGAGAGACAGACAGAGAGAGAGAGAGAGAGAGAGAGAGAGAGAGAGAGAGAGAGAGAGAGAGAGAGAGAGAGAGGAAGAAGTTATGTACAAAAAAAATAAAAAAACAATATTCTTTTACATCTATCGTATGTATATCTATAGTACACTCCAATCAAAGTAAAAATACATACTGAGCGGTTGTAATACGAATGCACTCATTGTATCAACTAGATGTCTAATAGATGTTTTATAGACGTCGATATTAAGATCTAGATAGCGTCGAAATTCAAAGATTTGAACGTCTATGTAGACATTCAATTAGAGCTCATTTAGACACGTCTAAAAGACGTCGATTCAATTTCGATCCGATGTACCAATTCCCCCTGGGTTAATCACGTATTGAATCACTCTACATACCTACAAAATCGAAGAGTTTGGATTCGGCGTAAGTTGAAAAATGCCCTACATAAGAGATTTAAATGTTGTTTGTTTTCTTGCGATGCCTCTCGCAGACGCTATAAGTATACGTTAAAAGAAAAGCGAAAACAATTATTCACATTGTTCGACGATCGAACAATTTGCTGTGCGACAGTAGTTTAACTCAAATTAAAGTAAGCAATTTATAATATTATTAATTAATATACAGTTATCAGGTGTGAGAAGTGTCAAATCTTAATTCCGCATAATCTAAAATTGGCAACATGTTCGTTTATGCCGAAGGACATGTCAGTGCCGTGCGGTGGTATCAAGGTAAACTCATCAAAAAGTGAATACTTTACGAGATATTTCAGATCATGACAAAATTTAAAGTATCTTAAGAAATTCTTAATGAAAAAGAGCTTTATTATAGCGTTTTGACAAGGGTTACAAGAATACGCAATAAAAAATAGGGGTTCCCAATTTAAAATATTCAAAGTGATCCTGATTTGATCTTATTCCACCTAAGTTAAACCTAGGTTAAACCTAGATTCCAGCTAGGTTAAACTAATAAGGTCGTTAAATAGATCTTTTTAAACCCTACAACTTTTGTTTGAAAAATGTTTTTGTAAGACTTATATTTTTCGAGATATTTCGGGGTCCCGGTATTTTTCCTTCATCTTGTATAATAAGTCTGAAGTGTAGATAGACGTTATAGGTATTCTCTTGTAGATCAATATACCGAAGCGCATTCTGTGAGTAAAACGTCAAAGCATCGTATACGGTTCCAAATATAAAGTGTCCTAAAAGTCCTTAACGGAAAACTTATTATGAAAATATGCTATTCAATTTTAAAGAATTGATAACAGGATCTGTTTTTGGAATTGTTTATTAAATGAATATATGTTCATGTAAAATGGTAGAAATTTGATGATTTATTTAAAACTTTACATTGAAAAAAAGATCACCAAAAGAATCCTATATAAAAAAAGTCATTTGGACCGAGAAGTGAGCGTTCCCAGTCGAATGTCTCGCACGTAGTGTTGTCGCTTTTCCGCGTGCGTGATTGGCCGGTCGAAGCCGGGTGATCGCGAGATCGCTGCGGCGAGCTTCGTGCGTGTGTGTCGTGATGTGACAGCTCGCGTCGTGTCGCGTTAGGAGGTTAATATATTATGCTGGCAACATGGACATTGTAAGTTTATTTAAAAAAAAAGGAAAAGGATGGGTAATTATTTAGAATACGCGCTGCACCTCAAATATCAATAAAATTATGCTCATTCGACGCGTTTTGACACGAAACGAAAGAATCTGGCAGCAAAATGCGGCGGTCTGCCCTGCGAATCGAGATATTTAGCGTTAAAGTTGACGACTCTCAGGTTAAGAATCCTGTCATACCGACGTGATGTAGCGACCATGAACATGCCCCGCGGCCACATGCGCATGCTCTGTGGTCACATGCACAGCGACGTACCTTAACGCGCTCAACTTCGGATCGTTATTCACAATTTCCAAATTTACTAATGTCGTATTCAGTCGAGCAAAGATTTCATAACTTGTCAAGTCGTCAAATATGTACTTTTCATATACCAACTATTCTCTGCTTTAACAAATTATATCTGCTACAGTAAATATTAAGCGTCGAAGTTAACGAAACAGAAATAATTTGTTAAAGCAGAGAATAGTTGATATATGAAAAGTACATATTTATACACCAACTATTCTCTGCTTTAACAAATTATTTCTATTTTGTTAACTTCAACGCTTAATATCTATAGTAGAAATAATTTGTTAAAGCAGAGAATAGTTGGTATGTGAAAAGTACATATTTATATTTATGCATTATAAGTAGGCATACATTGCATACGTTTCAAATTCGCGCACTTTTGCATGCGCGTGTGGCCACGGAGCATGCGCATGTAGCTGCGAGGCATGTCCATAGTCACTACGTTACGTCGGTATGACAGGATTCTTAACCTGAGAGTCGTCAACTTTAACGCTAAATATCTCGCTTCGCAGGGCAGACCGCCGCATTTTGCTGCCAGATTCTTTCGTTTCGTGTCAAAACGCGTCGAATGAGCATAATTTTATTGATATTTGAGGTGCAGCGCGTATTCTAAATAATTACCTTAATAATAAAAGACTTAATTATTTATATATAGTAATCTGTTTATATGTTATTTATTGTTTTTATTATATAAATGTGATGACTTATTACAGAGAGCGAAGGAGTGATGGATGATGATCAACGGCGAACTGAAAGTAGAATTGCACATGTGATTTTATGGAAGAGGACGGTTTACTGATCTCTGTCTCTGCTGGCAACATGGACATTGTAATTTTATTGAAAAGGAAAAGGATGTTCCTGAGAGAGAAATACATTTGTTACATATGTCAAAATCCATATCGACTACGGCCGCCTAAGAAATATTGTCACGATCAGGACAGGACTGGATTAAGGAAGGAAAATTGTCAAGGTAATTTATTTATTAATATATTTACATTTATATTTAGATTGTGCGTGTAGTTATAATTATTTATATATAGTAATTTGTTTATATGTTATTTATTGTTGTTTTATATAAATGTGATGACTTATTACAGAGAGCGAAGGAGTGATGGATGATGATCAACGGCGAACTGATAAAAGTAGAATTGCACATGTGATTTTATGGAAGAGGACGGTTTACTGATCTCTGTCTCTGCTGGCAACATGGACATTGTAATTTTATTGAAAAGGAAAAGGATGTTCCTGAGAGAGAAATACATTTGTTACATATGTCAGAATCCATATCGACTACGGCTGTCTAAGAAATATTATCACGATCAGGACAGGACTGGATTAAGGAAGAAAAATTGTCAAGGTAATTTATTTATTAATATATTTACATTTATATTTAGATTATGCATGTGGTTATAATTATTTATACATAGTAATCTGTTTATATGTTATTTATTGTTTTATATAAATGTGATGACTTATTACAGAGAGCGAAGGAGTGATGATGATAATTAACGGCGAACTGGTAAAAGTAAAACAACTTCGAAGAGAAGAAATAATAAATTGTACATGTGGTTTTATAGTAGAGGACGGTTTAATGATCTCTGTCTCTGCTGGCAACATGGACATTGTAATTTTATTGAAAAGGAAAAGGATGTTCCTGAGAGAAATACATTTGTTACATATGTCAAAATTCATATCGACTACGGCCGTCTAAGAAATATTATCACGATCAGGACTGGATTAAGGAAGGAAAATTGTCAAGGTAATTTATTTATTAATATATTTACATTTATATTTAGATTGTGCGTGTGGTTATAATTATTTATATATAGTAATCTGTTTATATGTTATTTATTGTTTTATATAAATGTGATGACTTATTACAGAGAGCGAAGGGGTGATGATGATAATTAACGGCGAACTGGTAAAAGTAGAACAACTTCGGAGAGAAGAAATAATAAATTGTACATGTGGTTTTATGGTAGAGGACGGTTTAATGGTCTCTGTCTCTGCTGGCAACATGGACATTGTAATTTTATTGAAAAGGAAAAGGATGTTCCTGAGAGAAATACATTTGTTACATATGTCAAAATCCATATCGACTATGGCCGTCTAAGAAATATTATCACGATCAGGACTGGATTAAGGAAGGAAAATTGTCAAAGTAATTTATTTAATAATATATTTACATTTATATTTTGATTGTGCGTGTGGTTATAATTATTTATATATAGTAATCTGTTTATATGTTATTTATTGATTTTTTAATTTGCAGCTTGTCTAACCGAACTCAAAATTAGTCTAAGATAAATCAAAGGACTGCAATATTGAAGCGTTCTTATGACTTGGTTGCTGCACTTTTACAAATTCAACAACTTTTTTACAGTCTGCGCGTAAAAATCAACGTGGCACATTAAGTTGTAAAGTTATACGTCTGCCTTCTTGGAAAAGTTTTTTTGTCTGCATTATAACGACTAATTTGTTTGAATATGTTCTTTAAGATTACGTAGAGATACTTTGGACAGCAGTGAAGATTGCGTTCGGGATTTACTGTCAAGAGGTGGTTATCAGAGAGGTGCCGATAATTCAGGATATATGAGTGGCAAACAAGGTCGTTCTCCAACCCAGCGTAGAGATCGTAGAGACGAATATTGTCGTACTACTGATGACGAAGACACTGTTTTAAACAGCCAAGACGTTTCAAGCCATTGATAAAGGTAATAATAATAATACTAATTGATCGCGCGTGTACACGTGTGCGTGTGTACGTGTGTGAAAGACGTGCTTGATCGGTAGGCTGACGCGCATATTTGTATATGTATATGAATACATTTAGAGTTAATCTATATACATTTGTTTAGGCAGTAATGCCGGCCCATGTGATTAATCGACCATGAATAGCAAAGAAGGAACACCCGTGAACGACGTATCCATGTCTAACAACAGTTCGCAAGGATCTAAAGGCCAAAAAGAACGTCGGTCTTGTTCTCCTCGTATACAGCAGAGCAATAAGCCTAAAGAAGCTCTTTTATAATGGTACCAGCGACTAAGCAACTACGTTGCGTTGTCGCCAATCGCCAATCGCTATTAACGTTCTACGTTACACCTGATGAGAGTTATTAATTCAAAGCTCGTAATGTGACGCATACCGATACAAGGACTACACGATTATGGAACGCGACATGATTAGTCTACGCTCGTTGTTAAGACTGTTTGTTACCGACATAAGAATACGACAGTTGTTTAAGAAATCGTCATTCTCTTTAAACACATTTAAGGACATATAATATTAATATCCATGCATGGTTTAGTTTAATGATGGTAATTACACTGTCATGTTTGATATACGGATACATTCATTAGTCATTAGGAGATAGAGGAGTAGCATTTGGTAAGAAGGATTCCCTGATTGTGAAACTGTGCCTCATTTTTATACCAAGCTTCTAATTTATGTGGATGTACCATATGGTATATCTTGGTCACTCGCTAACGTTTAACGTCAATTATTGCTCTGGATAGATTTTTCATCTAGATATGTCGCTCAGTACTTACACAATATATACAATTTGATATTCGCAATGTGATGTTCTGGTATCGTTCCGATATCGAGTTTATTTAATTTAGCTTAATAGAGTCTTAATCCGATGGGCAAATTATTCAACATACTTTTCACGAATATTCCGTATTGAGGTAAAATATGTATTGTTGCTTTGATACTTTATTACTTTGTTACTTGATCCGATAATTTCGTTGATTATTTTGATACGCGCTGTCGGAGATGATTATGAAAACCGAAAAACGAATGCGACATAACTAAGATGTAACTTGATGCGGCACAAGGAAAATGGATTTCTGTTATTATTTAATCGTAACAATGGTAGGCGGCAGCTTCAAGAAATTCTGGTTCAAAGGTGTTCCCAATGATGTTCCTTTCTATTTGCTTGAGAAATTTAGTTTTTGATTTACGATTATTAGTAGAGTTATTTAACAACATTAGATTTTTACGTTTCAAAGCTGTGTTGATTAATAGCATCATGATGATGGTAAAAATGACTTTGAATCTAACACGATCAGATGTGCACAAGGAGTCGATTTTTATTTCCGAATACACTTTTCACGTAATTTAGTGTCTTTTCTTTTTTTCTTTTTTTTCTCTTTTTTCCTTTTCTTTTAATTATTATATATATATAATTTTTTTTTATTTTTACTACAGTCTAAGCATACTATATCAAACTTTGGGATTCGATATCGAGGTTTTTTTCTGCATTGTTTCGCATGATTTAAAAAGAAAGTAAACATATACTTAGTAATATCAATGTATGATGTGCCAGAGAGAAGGAATGATACATGTTTTATGATATTTAGCTAAAGCGCATACCTTTATTACTATAATACTACTTAGTCGAAATGTGGATGTCTGAACAAATAAACTAGCTTTACTATACTAAGCTATAAAATAGATATGATTAATTGTTCTAAATTGATTATCAACATTTATTAAAAATCAGTTATCAATTTAAAACAGTTGTTTCTTAAGAATCGAGCAACACGATTGGTCGAAATCTTACTGTTATGTTTTTCACAGTAAGACGTAAGCAGTAAACTATATTGACTAATGGGATTTTTACAATTTAATAATTGTGGTTTGTTAATAGCTTACTGTTTATGTCTTACTGCACTACAATGGCAACAGGAACAGTGGATTAAGGATGTACTGGATAGTTAGTTAAAATGTTACGAAATTGATGAAAATTTATATAATATCATATTTTGTATTCTCTTTTAAAATTCGGGGCTAAATTTCAAATCGATTTACAATTTAGATAAAAAGTTATAAATTTTTGAATATCCGTTTATAAAGGGTTTTACAAAAAGAAGTGTAAACATTAAAAAATGCTACAATATAATGATATTTTACACATAAGTAGATCATTAACAAATAAAAATATAGCAACAAAATTTGAAATAATTTACAATCTTTTTCGAAAAAAAATAGTAACAGTTATTTACAATCACTAAATTTACGTCTTTTACATTCTATTAAATGTGTCGTAACTTATTTATATACATTTTTTTGTCTTTGGATCTTGAAGAATTAATATCGGTGTTTTTAATATTTCTTGCGTACTTTTGATTCGGATGGATGCAGCCAGAACATCTTTAAGATTATAAGACGTCAGAGTAAAGGCCATTGAACGTAACAAAGTTTTAGTCATAACTAATTCGACGACAATTTTATGTTTATCCATCATCAAGTGGATTTACTTGAATTTTGGCGATGCCAGATTAAAACAAGCTTTCAAGTGCATGCACGCGCAATTATGCCCCGGTGGAGTTCTCGTACTGGAACCTCAGGGTTGGGCCAGTTATACGAAGAAAAAGAATCTTGTAAAGGATAGGTAAAATTTTTTTCTTAAAATTCATATTTTTATGACTTTTTCAACTTGCAATTTGAATTTTTTAAAAGGAAAATATAAAATTATTATTTTAGATGAAGCAGAAAACATGATTGACGGTGCTCAACAGGCATTATATCGAATGATGAGTTTATAGTCACACAATCAGATTTGCTTTCACATGTAACAGGAAGGAGATTGTCAAATTTATATAGTCACGATGTGCTATGTTAAGATATGGAAAGTTAATGGATGCTCAAGTTTTGACCAAAGTTTTCAAAGTCTACGAAAAAGAGAATGTAATTCTGATCTCTGAACCAAGAACTTTGCGTTGACGGTGGCGACGTAGCGGTAGAATTAAGAATTCTGTTCAATAAAGAATTATGTTCTTTGTGACATGTTGACAACCCTATTTTGTTGTGCGTGTAATTTCCTTATTATTTGCTCTATATTTGTGCTATAATGTTTAACGTATTCGTGAAACTCATACAATTGACAAAAAAATAATATTTGTAAGGAATACATATGCGGAGGAACATTTTCTACTTCTTTCGATAATCACCAAACGGTTTGTTTTCCTGTATGTTTAGGTTTTGTTTTATGGTTGTTTGTTTAATGTCGAGGGAAAAGGATAGTTTTGGTCAATCAATTTTAGAAATGTTTTGAAACAATGTATAGTGATTTTTTAATTGAAATGTTCTTATTTGAGAATGGCATACACGACAAAATAGGGTCATTTCTTGTTTTGATAGCAAGAAATTTAATATGGCCGCGGTGACTACACAGAAACTTTAAAATATTACTGGTGGAAGCCTTGACTTTACTTTTTAGAATTATATACATATATATATATTATTTTTATATGAATCAAAAAGAATATAAGATGTATAATGAGAACATTTACGTAATTTTATTATATGATGATCCACTTGATCGATATCATCGTTCCATGTTAAAATTTAAACTCGTTTTCCATTACTATTACTTTAAAAAATTTTTTAAATTTTATATTGCTGCTCATCTCCTACATAATAAGGAGTTTCTATACCGTTAATGTAACCTACCGTTAATGTAACCTACTATCTCACTATAAAAGTAATGAAGTAATTAAGAATATTTAAGTTACAGATATAGTTATAGTAAGTGTTACAGAAGGTATTTTCTTTATAGACTAATTATAATTTTATAAATATGTTTTGAGATAAGTTTGATAATTGTACAAAAATTGAGAAATGTTTCATTCAAAATTATATTAAAAAAAGATAAAAAATATAATTTAATTTTTTTTCATAAAACTTTAATTTATTTTATTAATGTAAAACAATCTCCCATTTTACATTAAAAGTACGAACTAAGAGAGGTGGCGAAGGGGCACAGGGAGGCAATGGTGGAAGAAGTTGAGAAGATAAGGAACGAACTAAAGGAGAGAGAGGCGAAATGGAGAAGGGAGAGAGAAGAGTTCAAGAATAGAATAGAAGATTTGGAACGAAAATTGGAGGGGATGCAAATGGAGTTAAAAGGAGGAGGTCGTGATGGAGGAAAAGGTGCAGAAGGATGCGGATGGAGGGAAAAGGGAGGAGGGGAGGGAGGAGTCTGATTGGAAGGAGAAAGTGGAAAGGCTGGAAAGGAGGTGTGAAGTGAAAGGAGAGGGAAGAAGGAAAGAGAAATATTTTGATAAAAGGAGTAAAAGAGGATGCGGGAGGAATAAAGGGGGAATGTAGAGGAGGTAATGAAAAAGATAGCCGTGGAGGTTAAGATAGAGGAGATTAGAAAAATAGATGCGGGAAGGAGAGAGAAGGGAAGCATGGCAGTAGTAAGAGTAGGAAGTGAGGAAGAGAAATCAAGAATAATGAGAAATAAGTTGGAAATTGACAGACAAAAGTACTTGGATAGAGGCAGATTTGACATGGGAAGAAAGGAGGATAAAATGGAGGGTAAACCAAGTACATGGAAGGCAAGAGGAGAGGGTAAAAGGGTACGGGTACGAGGTAAGAGATGTGCTTAGGGATAGTAGAGGGAGGTGTTGGAGGCAGGGCAAGGGAAAGGGAAGGAAAGCAAAAGTAGGGAGAGTAGAAGAGGGAAAGGGAACGGGTGGATGAAAGAAGAGTAGAAAATGAGAAGGATAAGATGAAGGAATTAGAGAAAAGATTGGGAGAGAAATAGGGGGAGGGAGGAAGGGAGGGAGGGAGGGAGGGCGGGAGGGAGAGAGGGGGGGAGAGAGGGGAGGAGGGAGAGGGAGGGAGAGAGAGAGGGGAGAGAGAGGGGGAGAGAGAGAGAGGGGGGGGGAGAGGGAGAGGAGAGAGAGAGAGAGAGAGGAGGGAAGGAGAATATATAAGGTAGGTGGCTTTTTTGGAATGTGGCGGGATTAACAAATAAAGATAAAGAGTTCTGGAAGGGGCTGGAGCAATGGGATGTAATGGTGTTATGTGAGACGTGGGTGGATGGTAAGGGATGGGAAAAGATAAAGGAAAGGCTGCCGAAAGGTTACGTGTGGGAAGTGCAGAAAGCATGGAGGAAGAATCGGAAGGGAAGAGCGGTAGGAGGAATGATAGTAGGGTTGAGGGTAGGGGTCAAAATGGAAAAAAAGAGAGGACGAAAAAGATAAAGAAGGGATGCTATCGATAAAGGTGAGGTAGGGAAGGAGTGGTGGAACATAGTAGGAGTGTATATATATAAATAAGATATGGACAGGAAATTGGAAGACCTAAAGTAATGGGTGGAGGAGATAGAGATGGAAGTGAGGGTGCTGATAGGGGGGGATTTAACGCAAGGACGGGGAAGGAGGGGTGATTGATAGAAGAGGGAAGAGGAAGAGAGGGGAGAAAGGGAAAGAAGAACGAAAGATGGCAAGGTAACGGGTGAGGGAAGAAAGTTATGTAGATTTTGGAGAAAGCATGGGTGGGCGATTTTAACGGGGGAATTAGAAGAGATGAGGAGGTAGAATGACGTATACAGGGAGGAGAGGGGAGTCGGTGATTTGACTACGTGTTGGGGGACAGGAGGACAAGGGAGAGGATAGAACGGATAGTGGTGGAAGCGAAGGTCGACTCAGACCAACAGCCAGTGACGGTTTGGGTAAAGGAAGGGGGGGAAGGGCGGATTGTGGGAGAGGAGATTGGTCGGAGGAGGACAGGAAAAATGTTAAAGAGTTAGTGGGGGATAAGCAAATTCAGGAAGGGGGAGTGGAAGAGGAGTGGCAGGGGCTGAAAGGGAGGATAGTGGAAGGTATTAAGGGAAGTGAATGGGAAGGGCAAGAAGGGCGGAGAAAGGGGCTGATGGGGTGAGAATGTAAGGAAGGGAAAGAGAAAGGGCTCATGTTAAGGAAATGGAGAAGGGAAGGAAGGAAAGGATGACAGTTATAGGGAGGAAAAAACAGCGATACAAGAAGCTGTGTGAGGAGAAGAAAATAAGAGAAGTGGAGAAATGGAAAGAGGAGGTAAAGGAGATTAGGACAGAGGGGCAGATATGGAAGGTGGTAAACAGGAGAGAAAGAGGAGAAGAAGGTTGAACGAGGGGAATTAGTATGCATGAATGGGATAGGTATTTCAGAGATTGTTGGGAGGAGTGGAAGGGAGGGTGGTGATGGGAGCAAGAAGAGAGGGGGAGTTGGAGGAGGAAGAGGAGGAGATAAGGAGAGAAGAGGTGTGGGAAGCATAAGCATAAGAAAATTGATTTGTTTATATACATATGTGCATAAGGAAATAGATCAATCCATTTTCATATGCATATGTTTATGCACTTATGCAAGTTTGTCTGGATAGATCCTTAAGCGGGGAGCACACACTTCTGCACAACGCATAATGCGTAAGCATAAGAAAATTGATTGATCCATACACATGTGCATAAGGAAATAGACCAATCAGTTTTCTTATGCTTACGCATTATGCGCTGTGCAGAAGTGTGTGCTCCCCGCTTTAGGATCTCTAGGTTAACCGAAACTCCATAAGCGCATGTTTTGACATATGCGTACTCGTCGTATATGAAATAATAAATATTTTATAAACATACATGTGACATTGTGACATGTAATTAAAATAAAAGTAATAAACAATCATACAGTAACAAGGTGAGAAAACTTGTATTATAAAAATAAATAAAAAGATGTATAGATGTATGTGGATAAATTATATAATAAGATAATAAGAAATTTATACTGGTACTGTAATAAATTGACGAGTGACGAATTACGTATATTACAAATATGTTACTATGTAATTTATTATTTTCGTACGAACAACAACATTAATGAACAGCACAAACCTTAAAGGTTATATTATGTATACACATATACAATGATTAATTATTATTGCTCATTAATGTAGTTACTCGTACGAAAATAATAAAATTACAAAACATATTTGTAATATATGTATGAATTTTTATTACTTTTATTTTAATTACGTGCTACAACGTCACATGTATGTTTTTAAAATATTTATTATTTCATATATGGCGAGTATGCATATGTCAAATCATATATGTAATATTCTAAAGGCCATTGCATGTACAAACAATTTTAGTAGTAATCGCAACTATGTTTTAGGTTTCTCTAACGTGCCTTGCCGATTATATTACTCTAATTTTTTATACGTGCAATGGCTTTTAGAACTCAGACACAATGAGAAAATAAGGAATAAAGTAAAGAAATAAGGAAGAAGGCATATGTTTGCATCTCTTTACCCAGCGAGAAATGACCTATCGAATCGACGTCAAATTGACGTCGAAATCATCGATATTACATCCATATCGAAATAATGCTCGAAATTTGGAGCTTATTCGATGTTTGTGCTTTATACATTTTTAAAGAAGAGATATTTGTGACATACATTCATCGCGCCAGACTGTAAACAGGTAAATTATGTATTTTTTGTTAAGACATCGAATTTCATCATTTCGATATCGATTTGAAGCTATTTTGATTTGCCTGTCAAATATATAATAACTTGCCATTATATAAAATACAATATGAATAAAAAATTATATTGTATTGGCAGACATGGATAATGTAAATATTTATGATTTGAGCATTATAATAATTGCGTTACAATATTAATTTTTTTAGGCTTCCATTTCTATTAATAGTTACTTTATAACTGTAAAAGTCACAACAAAATTCCTGTTTGTAATTTGACAATTTTGAAATTAAAATCAAGAGACACGGTAGTGTCTCGCGCCAAGTACACGCGGAGCGAGACCAACCGTGACTCTTTTACGCGACGCGACGATTGCAAGTACTCGAGATGTTGAGATCTCGATAACGAGTGAACGGATCAAGTTCTAAATAGGCTTGATCGTAGCTTGGGGTCGATTTGGGGGGGGGGGGTCCGTTCTTTCATTTTTCCGCTACGTGCCCTACGAGCGGAGATATTGCGAGCAAAAGTCGAATGTGAAAATTTTATATTAAGATACTCCGCCTCCTCCTCTTCTAACGCCGACGTCTTTTTGTATGTATATCACGTGATCAAGAAAAACGTCACTTTCACTTTTTCGCCACTGGCGGTGGCGGTGCTAGTATCGCCAGTTTCGATATTGTGCGCGCATTATTATCGATCTAGTAGGTAAATTAATTATAGGTCGATAGACTTATCGGTCAGGAGGAAGATTTTTATCTTAAGTAAATTAGGTACCGTGTCTCTTGATCAAATAATCTTGATAATAAATAATATTATTATAATATTATTATATATATTATTATTATTATCAACCCAGCGAATAAATCCATCGAGTCGATATACAGGTTACGCGACGACGAGGTCCAGATAGTGCGCTCCGTAGTTTTCGGTGTCTAGGTGTATTAATACTTTGAATTCGATGTCTACGTGTCTCAGGTTGTCGACGACGAGGTCCAGATAGTGCGCTCCGTAGTTTTCGGTGTCTAGGTGTAATTAATACTTTGAATTCGATGTCTACGTGGCCCAGGTTGCCGATGACGACGTCCAGGATAATGCGCTCCGTAGTTTTTCGGTATCTAGGTGTATTAATACCTTGAATTCGATGTCTACGTGTCCAGATTGCCGACAACGAGGTCCAGATAGTGCGCTTCGTAGTTTTTCGGTGTCTAGGTGTATTAATACTTTGAATTCGATGTCTACGTGTCCCAGGTTGCCGATGACGAGGTCAGATGTGCGCTCCGTAGTTTTTCGACGTCTAGGTGTATTAATACTTTGAATTTGATGTCTGCGTATCCCAGGTTGCTGATGACGAGGTCCAGATAGTGCGCTCCGTAGTTTTCGACGTCTAGGTGTATTAATACTTTTGAATTCGATGTCTACGTGTCCCAGGTTGCCGATGACGAGGTCCAAAATAGTGCGCTTCGTAGTTTTTCGGTGTCTAGGTGTATTAATACTTTGAATTCGATGTCTACGTGTCCCAGGTTGCCGATGACACGTCCAGATAATGCGCTCCGTAGTTTTCGTATCTAGTGTATTAATACCTTGAATTCAATGTCTACGTGTCCCAGGTTGCCGACAACGAGGTCCAGATAGTGCGCTCCGTAGTTTTCCGACGTCTAGGTGTATTAATACTTTGGAATTTGATGTCTGCGTATCCCAGGTTGCCGAGGACGGACGTCCAGATAATGCGCTTCGTAGTTTTCGGTGTCTAGGTGTATTAATACCTTGAATTCGATGTCTACGTGTCCCAGGTTGCCGATGACGACGTCCAGATAGTGCTGCTCTGTAGTTTTCGGTGTCTAGGTGTATTAATACCTTGAATTCGATGTCTACGTGTCCCAGGTTGCCGATGATGACGTCCAGATAATGCGCTCCGTAGTTTTCGGTGTCTAGGTGTATTAATACTTTGAATTCGATGTCTACGTGTCCCAGGTTGCCGACGACAAAAAAACTATAGCGCGAACTTGACGCGGGACACTACCGGTTTAGGTTATGTATGTGACTGTGACAGCTGGTGACAGCGCGCTAAACGCACTGTCTGCACTGCGCGCAGTACACACACACGTATACATCGAAACTGGCGATTCTAGCAGCACCGCCAGTGTCGAAAAAGTGAAAAGGACACGATTCCAGCCAATGAAATGATAGCATGGCATGAGTGATGAGTAGACGACGTATCTTAATAAAAAAAATTTCACATTTGGACTTTGCGTCGCAATATCTCCGCTCGTAGGGCACGTAGCGGAATATTAAGAGCAAAATTTCCGAGAGAAGCAACGTGTTGGAGAGAAGCCACGTGTTGAAGATTACGGTTCATTAAAAAGCTACAAATACTATTGATTTCTTATATTAGAAGATAAGTTATATTAGAAGATAAGTTATAAAGTTAAATCGTTGTATTAACAAAGATTTGTGCGTAAAAATCGAGTTTATGTAAAGACATAGATATCAAGGATGATACTACGTCTTAAATTTAAACGAAATTAAGAAAACAAAGGTAAGAAAAAGAGGTAAATTTATTTTTCAAAAAGGTAAAAAAGGCGCCAAGTACACGCATGGTTACCTCGGAAAAACTAAGTAGTAGTATTATTAATTTTAAATTAATAAAATCCAGTGGTACTTAATGTGTTTATATTATTAGCATTATTCAAGCTAGATTACGATTATGTCTTGTATCGCAAAATATATACGGCTTATAGAGCTTTACAATCTGTACATACTGTTTGTAAGATATTATTAAAAACTTCAGATTAAGATGCGTAACACTACAAAAAGGCGTGATATCTGTACAAAATTACCTTTTTTAAAAAAAAGGTAAAAAAAAGGCGCCAAGTACACGCATAGTAGTGTATATGTATTATGTTGTTACCTCGAAAAAAACAGAGTGGTAGTATTATACCTCCAAATAGCTTTACCCTGTACATACTGTTTATAAAATGCGTAATACTACAAAAAGGCGTGATATCCGTAAAATTACCTTTCTTAAAAAAAGGTAAAAAAGGCGCCAAGTACACGCATAGTAGTGTATATGTTGTTACCTCGAAAAAAAAAAAGTGGTAGTATTATACCTCGAAAAAACCTAAGTAACAAGTGGTAGACGTAATCTTTGTATCTCGAAAAATCTCGAAAAAATCTAAGCACTAGTATTTTTATTTCCAAAAAATTATAACCGAAGTGATACACATCACAAATTATGTTACCTTATCAAAAAAGAGTCGCGCTTTAAGTGATCTATTACAATTACAAAAAGAAATGATATCTCTGTAAATTACAGCGCCAATTACAGAGAGAACATATATATTGCCTCAAAAAATAATTGTTGCACTACTTTGAAAAATCTTTACATTGTGTTAATTAGAAAAAGAATGTATGGTAACAATTTTATAAGATTAAAAAATTTTATTTAAATTTAACAAGGGAATACAAGATATTTAAATACAAAGTTTACATGTGTATTTTTTAGTGGTCACAAAGAATTACAGAGGTAACAGTACAAAATAAAATATTTTATTAAAATATTTAATCCAACGAGAGAATACAAGGTATTTAAATACAAAGTTTATATATGTTTTTTCAATAGAATAAAAGATTTAATCACAAAGATTACAGAGGTAACAGTACAAAATAAAATATTTTATTAAAATACATAAATTTTTCTTGTAAAAAAACTTGGCGCTGCTAGACCTCGAAATTGTAAATAAATAAATAAACTTATCCCGTACTTAATTACAAGCACATTATTCGCCGCGTCACACACACCCATATCACTCGCTCGCACATACACACCACGCTGATAATCATTTACTTTACTTCTGTCGCATTCTTCTCTGAATTATTTTTATATTGTCCTTATTTATTTACAATTTCGAGGTCTAGCAGCGCCAAGTTTTTTTACAAGAAAAAATTTATGTATTTTAATAAAATATTTTTATTTGTACTGTTACCTCTGTATTCTTTGTGATTAAATCTTTTATTCTATTGAAAAAAACATATATAAACTTTGTATTTAAATACCTTGTATTCTCTCGTTGGTTAAATATTTTAATAAAATATTTTATTTTGTACTGTTACCTCTGTAATTCTTTGTGACCACTAAAAATACACATGTAAACTTTGTATTTAAATATCTTTATTCCCTTGTTAAATTTAAATAAAATTTTTTAATCTTATAATTGTTACCATACATTCTTTTTCTAATTAACACAATGTAAAGATTTTTCAAAGTAGTGCAACAATTATTTTTTGAGGCATATATATGTTCTCTCTGTAATTGGCGCTGTAATTTACAGAGATATCATTTCTTTTTTGTAATTGTAATAGATCACTTAAAGCGCGACTCTTTTTTGATAAGGTAACATAATTTTGTGATGTGTATCACTTCGGTTATAATTTTTTGGAAATAAAAATACTAGTGCTTAGATTTTTTCGAGAT
>JASTWK010001299.1:0-39902 GCA_030770225.1 Temnothorax unifasciatus
TATCACGACTACAGGGATCCCAGGAATCTTGGTAAATCTGGACAACATCAAGATCCAAGCCAAAATAAGGAAGAGCACGACATCAGGCTGGAGAAAGTGCTTCAGAAGCTCAGCGAAGCCAACTTGCGAATCAACCGGAAGAAATGTGCGTTCGGAGTCCGATCGATGGAGTTCTGGGGTTATCAAATATCGGAAAGGGAATCCAGCCATTGAAAGCAAAACTGGACGCCATTACCAAGATGCCGGAAACTGAGATGCGTAAGAGACCTACAGGTATTTTGGGCGGTATAAACTTCTACGGGAGGTGTATAAAGGACAGAGCGAAAATCACTGAACCTCTTCATCGATTATTGGACAGCACGGCAGAATGGGAGTGGGCGGAGATACATAAAAAGGCAATTCGAGAATTGAAACAAAATTGATTTCAGCTCCGATCCTGTGTCACTTCGACGACGGAGGAAAGCCGATAGTGGTGGCAGCAGATGCCTCACCAACAGGAATCGGCGCAGTTCTGTCGAACGTCGGAGAAGATGGGCTGAACATCCGGTAGCCTTCACTTCGAAAACCCTCACGAAAAACGCAGCGCAGGTATTCGCAATGGATCGAGAAGCACTGGCGCTGGTCGATGCAGTGAAGCATTTTCATCAGTACCTCGATGCGAGAAAATTTACCCTGCTGACGGATCATAAGCCGTTATTAGGTATTTTTGATCCTAGCCGACCGACGCCGGAAATTATTTCGCCAAAGCTGAGTCGTTATTCGAGAACGATGAGTGCATACAACTACGAACTAAAATACCGTCCAGGAAAACAGCACGGTGTTGTGCCGTTATCTCGGATTGGAGGGATCGGCACAGAGTTCTTTGGATCCGCCGGGAGGAAGGAACAATCACTTAACAGCTGCTTGTTTTCAATAGCGATTTAATAAAACGTTTATTTATCAAACACAAATATCTTCCTTAATTCACTGCCCTGACTTGCGGGCGTTCGCTATTACATTCAGTTACGTCGGTCGTGCGCGATTAGTCTTACGTTCCAGACTGCCCGCCGCTTCTCGGAAGGGCGGGCTTTTTATCTCTCGCGTATTACTTCCGCGATGCTGACTTAGCTGTCAGCGCTTTTGCTTCCGGGTGCGCGACCTGGAATGTCAAGGACGAATATAAGGTCTTTTGGACAAAGCGGCAGGAACTCTCCGTCTACAAGAATTGTATTCTTTGGGGCAGCCGAGTGGTTTATCCCGAAGAAATTGCAACCGGTGATACTCACATACCTACATGGAAATCACACGGGCATCTGTAACACCAAAGCCCGGCAAGATCGTACGCGTGGTGGCCTCGAATCGACTCGGAGATAGAGGAAATGGTAAAAAATTGTAAGAGGTGTATGAGGAAACTTTATCCGCACCCAGGAAAACCCCTACCGAGCAGTGGAAAGCCCCAAGTAAGCCATGGAGTCGTATACATATCGATTATGCAGGACCAATCGAAGGACAGACTTTCCTCATCATAGTTGACGCTACGACAAAATGGTTAGAAGTCAGAAGAATGCCATCGACGAATTCAACTGCGGTCATCAAGAAAATGCGGAAAATATTGCTACCTTCGGACTGCCGGACACAATAGTCTCGGATAATGGCACAGCGTTTTCGTCAGCGGAAATAATCGAGTTCTATGAAAATGGCATCAAATATCTCCACATAGCTCCTTACAACCCGCAAGCCAACGGCCAAGCTGAACGGATGGTTCAAACAACAAGAGGTCATTAAAAAAGCTTGCAGAAGGAGACTGGGAGATGAAGCTGTGTCGACTGCTGTTCAAACAACATACAACGCCGTCATCAACAACTGGAAAAAGCCCAGCAGAGGAGATGTTTGGAAGAAAACTACGAACGGCGTTGGACAAACTGAAGCCATCGGAAAACGATTCTGAAGATACAAAATATGAAGGAAAATACACAGGAGGAATCCGAAGTATTTTACCGGGAACGAAGGTGCGAATTCGAAATTATCGAGCTGCCGGACCGAAATGGATCATTGGAACCGTTACGGAACGCCTCGGAAATCGAAATTACATCGTAAAAGAATCTGGCACGGGTCTCATACAAAAAAAGGATATCGATCAACTCGCAGCACTACCAAGGTCAGCCGGGGAGGAGCCAGAACCATCGGAAAAAACAAAGAGCGTAAGATACCATACTTCGACCCGGAAAACAATGAGGAAACAGAAGAAAGAGATCTCGGAGGAGGGGATAAGGCGAACCTGGAAGCGGAAGAGATGCAACCGGAGGCACAAGGCGCTCAAGGTCAAGATCAACGCAGAAGGAGACCAAAACGAAAATGTGTCGAGAATAGCAAAAATCGATACCGCCAGAGTCTTTTGGAATCGAGCGTGCATGAGGGATTACCCTGAAGAAAACCGACGCACAGCCCGATACCTGACGTGCCGCCGAGAGCGATGAGTCAGGTATCTCAAGAAGGGTGAAGCAGAAGCACGATGACATCAACCAAGGGGAGAGATGTCGAATACGCGCTTGGCTGCCGAGGGCAGCACGTACCGGGCATCGATACATGATCGATATGTAATCGATGACGTGTGCGCGGAGAGCGCTGCGCCCCTCGCCACTTCCCTGCCACGAGAAGATCGAGGAACGTGTATATAAAGAGAGCATTAATATACATTATAATTACTAAAAGAGTGATTATTCAGTTTCTACCAAGCGAAGACATAACAAAAGCAATCCTCGACTTTATTCCAAAGGAAAAGCGGGTTACAAGAATGTACAAGTAAAAGAAATGGCATGGGTTTCTATTGGTAAAGCCCTAAATATAAGTGGTAAGTGCCATTTTTTGTGCAGGTTATATGTAAGATCATGTCATTGTGAACACATTTCATTAATTTTCCTATAGGATCAAATGCGAAACACAGATGGGATACGCTACGAAATCTCTATAGTCGCTCAAGGCGAGAAATATTGACGTTAACGGAACAACAAGGACGCCAGGTTCATGAAAGATAATGTGTCATATGAAACTTGTTGACACCACAAAGCATGGCTATTCATCGTTTCATGGGTCATCTGTATATTCCACGAAAAAGTAACTAATTATTGATTTTGACATTTATTTCATTCTCTGATTTTTCATTTATTTCATTCATTAAATTCTGTTTCCAACTGTACAATGTTTTTTCTTATTAATTTAGGAAAATTATGTTATAGGACACTTTCCAATTATACCAAATCTATGTCATCTGCATCATGCACTTCTTCGTCTGGTTCTAAAAATATACTTCCCCTCAGGCCTGTCTCCAAATCGTTATTGACAAAGCGTCCACAACCTATACCTATTTCAGATTCAGAAGAATCGACAACATCATTAACAGATTCGCCAGACGTTCCTATTGTAAAGAAAAGTGTTGACAATATTTTAAAGGTGAGTGATCAAATCATTTTTCAGAGAAAACTCAATTTTGATTATAAATGCTCTTAACATCTCAAAAAAAATTTTAGATAAAGAAAGTGTTGGTCATTAAGCAAGTGACTGCTCATTCATAGTACCTCCTTCAGACATCAAAAAAAAAAGAAAACAGATCTCGAAATAGATTCTGTTATTAAAGAATCATCGAAGTCAATAGTTGCAGCTTTCTCAGCTTTGCAGACACAGAAGAATGCAACTTCCAAGGCATACACAGAAGAAGATGAAAGTTTAATGTCATTCTTGTCACATGAGTTAAAACGTGTGCCTGTACAACAGAAAATAAGATGCATGATCAAATATTAGAGGTATTGGAATCATTTCAACAAAAATGAATAACAAGACTGCGTAGTTATTACGAACAGAAAGCACAAAAATATATTATTCTGTTATAATGTTTTAGAGCTTTATATAAAGTATTGCAATTTTAAAATAATGCAATTTTTTTAAAAGATCACATCTGAAAGATTTTAATTTGTTTAAACTCGTGATATATCGACTGTGATTTTATTTTTTATCGTAATTATCGTTTATATTATTTTAAGTAGTCACTAGTCTTTCGTATATCACAATATTTTAATTTTAACAATGATTAACAAATAATAGAAGTCATTGGGCGTGTTCAAAACAAAGCGGCTAATCTGCTCGACGAGAGATTGAATGGATTGATTGGATCTACAAGAAAAAATCAATCATATTCAATCACTCGGCGAGCAAGATAACTGCTTTGCCATCTTGAACACGCCCATTGTCACTATATAGTTATGTATGTTTTTATCAAAATCATTATTATCGCACCATATGTTAATCATCGCATCACACACGCATGTATTTCGGATTATTTGTGAAAAATATTTCATTAAAAAGATAAGGATTTGAGTTCTCTCTGTTCCACACTCAGAGAAAATGACAGTAGTGTCTGATTTTATAATATTGAATTTTTAAGTTAAGAATGATTTTTGTTTTGTATAATAATGTTGGTAGAAAGTTTGTGTTCTTCTATGTGTTCCTATAGGAAAAATTGAAAATTAAATAAAATCATATTTTATGCAAATTATTGTTTTATTTTTAAACATCCTTGCTAATCACAACCGTTCACAGGACATGTTTATAGTTCTTTTACAAATTTATACATTTATGAAGAGTACATAAAGATATATAATGTCATTGTACAGACAGAAAGACTTCAAGAGATGCAACTATCAATTTAATATGCTTTTTTTTTAGATAGGATAGGATTTATCATGGAAATCACTCAATTTTTTTCAATTCCTGAGCTTACTTCTCTTATAACTACCATTTTTCTTGAATTTACCAACAAGAATAGTGATATATTTTTCTCCCAGAATCAGCTTTAAATGTTCTAATAATAATAACACATGAAGCTTCTTAATAAGCACACTTGGCTTTAGCACAATTCTTTTTACTAATTCTTAGAACTAAAAAAAAGATAATATAATAAATACATTAAAATAAATAAAACCGAAATAAAATTAATTTACATTAGTAGAAATAGGCATAAAGCAATAGGAGTTTAGTGCAAATTAACAATAGCATATTGCATGTTCTAAGTAGGAATATAATGTTATAACCCCTTAATGCACAATCAAATTGCCAGTCAAACTGCCCCAATATTTGTCATAAAATATTCTCGCAGTATATCTCGCTGAGCACTTGAAAGTGTAAGCAGCTCGGTTTGAGAGCCAACTTGACCAATACGTTCAATATGAGATCCTAATTCTTCATTGCGCCATTGCTCTGGAGTAACAATGCCGTTACTTTCCTGGTCCACTAAACATGGTGGACAGTACTTGCGTTCATTAGAGGACATAATATAGTTGTGCAGAACACAAGGGGCAAGCACAATTTTATGAGCAGTTTCTTTCTTTGCATTGAATTGATCTCCTTAAAATTCTCCATCGAGAAACAAGAATTCCGAAGGAAATTTTCAATTGTTCGCCTTGCTCGGACAAGCGATAATTAAAAATTTGCTGTGAATCACTGGTCAGTGATTTTCTTGAATTGGTCTCATAAGATATGATTTTAGGGGAAATGCTTCGTCTCCCCACCAAAGCACAGGGCAACAGAGGTCGTGTTGTACCAGGCAATAATTTTGGAGGTGGAATATCTCCTGTATTAGATTCCAAACTTTGACCAAGATTACTGTTGCCCATACCCCACCATCACTGTTGGAACCTGCAAAACACAATTTCAATTAACTCTTGCATTCAATACATAAGAAGACATGCTTGAGATTCATATTATGTGTGTATATATACATAGATATATAGATATATTACCATAGTCACCAACATCAATCCAGATTTATAATTGGCATCACAAATTGCCATCAGTATAAAACTGAAAAATCCTTTATAGTTATAATTAAAGAATTACTGTTTGGTGGGGCTTGAGTAGTGATGTGCTTCCCATCTAGTGCGCCTATACAATTAGGAAAATTCCATTTGTCCCAAAATTCATCAATTACCTTTTCCCATGTCTCTTGTGAAGGTTTCGGCAAATATCGCGCATGAAGAGCTTGCCAGATTGCATCGCAAGTCTCATATATGATTTTGTATATAGTTGATTTGCCAATTCGGAAATCCCATGATTTTGATCTGGCACTGTCACCATGAGCAAGGAATCTGGAACAATAAAAATGAATATTCACTAATGTAAGCCAAATTAACTCGAAAAGAATATGATAAATTTTATTTACTTACAAGAGAGTCACGGCTATTTGTTCATTTACTGAAATAGATTTTTGTAAACTTCTCTTTGTGAGAAAAGGCCTGACAAGATGGCATAAATGATCATATTGGACAGGTGTCATTCGTGTCATTTCAAAGAATTCTTCATGATCTGTCTCATACGCTTCTTTGAATTGATTATTGAAATATCCCAAATCACTTCTAGATCTATTTATTGGTCTTACCCACCATCTCCTTTTATGTCTCTTTCTCAGATATAAATATATTGATGTCAAATGCAAATATACACTCGATAACAATAAAATGCTAAAAATTGCGCGTGAATCCATATTCATAAACGGACAGATAACCTCTCACTATCATGCACGAACTTCTGTATTCTGATTGGTTATTATGTTACAACCCTGGTAAAAATTCCGGACAGACACGGACAGAACTGGATAGAAATTCTATCCGTATCTAACTGTAAGCTGTCTGTTCTGTCTGCAGTAAATATTTGCGGATACCAATCCCATCTGTTTCTAACCGTACAACTGTTGTAACATAGAAAAATGTGATGAAATCCTATCCGCTTCTTTCCGCATCCTATCCGAGGCAACATTTTCAACTGTAAGTGTCTGCAATTACGTGTTACAACTCTAACTGTTTCTGTCTGCATCCTATCAGAGGCAAATCTTAACTGCGTCTATCTGCAATTACGTGTCACAACTCGAACTGTTTCTGTCCGCATCCTATCAGAGGCAAATCTTAACTGCGTCTATCTGCAATTACGTGTTACAACTCTAACTGTTTCTGTCCGCATACTGTCCGAGGCAAATATTAACTGCGTCTATCTGCAATTACGTGTTACATTCTAACTGATTTTGTCCGCATACTGTCCGAGGGAAATGTTAACTGAGTCTGTCTGCAATTTCGTGTTACAACACTCTAACTGTTTCTGTCCGCATACTGTCCGAGGCAAATATTAACTGCGTCTACCTGCAATTACGTGTTACACCTCTAACTGTTTCTGTCTGCATCCTATTAGAGGCAATCTTAACTGCGTCTACCTGCAATTACGTGTTACAATTCTAACTGATTTTGTCCGCATACTGTCCGAGGGAAATCTTAACTGCGTCTACCTGCCAATTACGTGTTACACCTCTAACTGTTTCTGCCCGCATCCTATCCGAGGAAAATCTTAACTGCGTCTATCTGCAATTACGTGTTACACCTCTAACTGTTTCTGCCCGCATCCTATCCAAGGAAAATCTTAACTGCGTCTACCTGCAATTACGTATTACAACTCTAACTGGTTTTGGCCGCATCCTATCCGAGGCAAATATTAACTGCGTCTATCTGCAATTACGTGTTACAACTCTAACTGTTTCTGTCTGCATCTATTAGAGGCAAATCTTAACTGCGTCTATCTGCAATTACGTGTTACAACTCTAACTGTTTCTGTCTGCATCCTATTAGAGGCAAATCTCAACTGCGTCTATCTGCAATTACGTGTTACAATTCTAACTGATTTTGTCCGCATACTGTCCGAAGGAAATGTTAACTGAGTCTGTCTGCAATTTCGTGTTACAACTCTAACTGTTTCTGTCCGCATACTGTCCGAGGGAAATCTTAACTGCGTCTACCTGCAATTACGTGTTACACCTCTAACTGTTTCTGCCCGCATCCTATCCGAGGAAAATCTTAACTGCGTCTATCTGCAATTACGTGTTACACCTCTAACTGTTTCTGCCCGCATCCTATCCGAGGAAAATCTTAACTGCGTCTACCTGCAATTACGTATTACAACTCTAACTGGTTTTGGCCGCATCCTATCCGAGGCAAATATTAACTGCGTCTATCTGCAATTACGTGTTACAACTCTAACTGTTTCTGTCTGCATCCTATTAGAGGCAAATCTTAACTGCGTCTATCTGCAATTACGTGTTACAACTCTAACTGTTTCTGTCTGCATCCTATTAGAGGCAAATCTTAACTGCGTCTATCTGCAATTACGTGTTACAATTCTAATTGATTTTGTCCGCATACTGTCCGAGGGAAATGTTAACTGAGTCTGTCTCCAATTTCGTGTTACAACTCTAACTGTTTCTGTCCGCATACTGTCCGAGGCAAATATTAACTGCGTCTACCTGCAATTACGTGTTACACCTCTAACTGTTTTCTGCCCGAATCCTATCCGAGGAAAATCTTAACTGCGTCTACCTGCAATTACGTGTTTACAATTCTAACTGATTTTGTCCGCATACTGCTCGAGGGAAATCTCAACTGAGCCTGTCTGCAATTTCGTGTTACACCTCTAACTGTTTCTGCCCGCATCTTATCCGAGGAAAATCTTAACTGCGTCTACCTGCAATTACGTGTTACACCTCTAATTGTTTCTACCCGCATCCTATCCAAGGAAAATCTTAACTGCGTCTACCTGCAATTACGTGTTACAACTCTAACTGTTTCGGTCCGCATTTTATCGAGGCAAATGTCAACTGCGTCTATCTGTAATTACGTACAAGTATTCTAACTGCTTCTGTCCGCAGTTTTATGCGTAAGATACTTAAAACAGAATTGAAGTAGCTAGCACTTCACTATATACGTTGTGCAAAAAGTTCATATATTTTTAACATAGTTGTCACATGTATATGTGAACACAATTGTTTTTAAAATCGATGTGTGATAATAAGGTGGGACATTTTTTACTGTATATCATTAACATCCGGCTTTAGATACTTTTATGAAAATCATTTTATTTATTTAAAAATGTTAATATGTTTTTGTAAATAAAGTATAGTCAAGCATATAAAATCAGTCGGTCGGGTAAATTTTATATTTATTTTAATACAACTATATTTTTTTTTTTTATTGGAATAATGCTTCCCTTCTCGGGATTACATGGCGTTTTTTAGGGACGTACCCAACCTTTTGCGTATATCCACTATACATTATTTAATATCACGTATAGAACTTGTATAGAAAAAAGAATTCTTAGACCCTCCCTTCCTTATTCGGTTCTGTGCGCTAATTCGCAATTTCGACCCGGCTATTCCTTCCTCGCTCACCCTCATTCATCCACATTCTCTCTCACTCACTCTCTCTCTCTCTCTCATTCATTCCTTTCCTTTTCCCCTTTGTATCTTACTCTTTCTGTATGCCATTCCTTGCATGTCTGTATACACGGTTTCGCTTAATTATTCCTGATCCTCACTCTCTCTCTCTCTCTCCCTCTCTCTCTCTTTCTCTCTCTCTCTCTCTCTCTCTCTCTCTCTCTCTCTCTCTCTCTCTCTCTCTCTCTCTCATTCACTCATTTCGCCTTCCGGCTTCTCCTTGTCCTTTGTGCTCCTGGATTTTTCTTTCTTCTCCTCTGCCTATGCTTCCTTGTCTTCCGTGCCGCTGTTGTTCCTCTCCTTCGACGTTCGCTCCTTTTTTGTCGCCTTTTTGCTCTTTACTTTTTCTTTTTCTGTCTTCCTTACTTTTCTTCCTCATCTTTCTGGTTCCTACGCGTTCTAGCTTCACATCCTCCTCCATCTCTCTCCCTCTTCGTCCCATCTTATCTCCCACCCATCGATCCATAATCTTCTATTTGTCAGTACTACCGACCTTCCTTTTGCTCTCTCTTCTTTTGCTTTCTTCACCAGTTTATGTCTGTACGCCCTCTCCTCCATTGTCAGCTCTTCGTCCACGCCGACCTCCCATCTCCTCCAAATTTCTCCACTCTTTTCAATTATCTCTTCTTTATCTTCTTCTTCCTCTAGTTCCATGAACATCATCTCTCTCTTGTCAGCTCCCGTCGCCTCTACCACCCCCTTCACCGGTATAATTCTTCCTGTCGCCCTCTCCATTATTATTTCTGCTAGCTCCCTCCTTTCTTTCGGTCCCTCTCCTGCTACTCTCCTCCATATTAGGCTTCTCTTCCTCTTTTGTTCTTTTTCTCTTTTTTCTTTCTTCTCTTTCTGTTCTTTCTCTCTTTCTCTTCTTTCTCTTCTTTTCCTTACTTCCTCTTCCCTGTTGTCTACTCTTCGTCTCGCTTTGTCCTCTTCTGTCATGCTTTCCGTTCCTTTGCCTCTTATTTCAAACTCTTCTTTTTCTTTCCTAATTTCTCTTTCTTTATTATTTCCATCCTCCTCTTCTCCTAGTGTTCTTCTTCCAGATTCCTTTTCGATCCACCCTCTTCTTTTGGCTGCTCCACCCTCTTCCTTTCTAACCTCAGTTCTCTTAGCCTCCTCTTGTTTCCTTTTGTTCTCGCTTTCCTTTTCTTCCTCGCTTTCTACTTCCTTCCACCAGTCTCTTCCCCATCTCTCCTCGATCCACCCTTCCTCGCTGCTCTCCACCTCCTCCTCTTCCGTTGACTCTGTCCTTGTCGTCCTCCCGCTGTTCTTCTTTCCCCTCTCTGCTTCACACTCCTCTCGTCCTTTTCGGTTACTTGCGTCCGCTTCTCTCTCTTCTGCCTCGTCTTGTCCTGCACTTTCAATGCTCTGTTTCATTCGTGTCTCCAGTCTTTCTAATCTCATGCTTATTTCCTTTAATTCCCTTTTAATTTCTTTGCCTTCTCTTCTTAAATCTTCTCTAATTTCCTGTCCTACCTCCCTTATTCCTTTCGTGACTTCCTTAATCCAGTCAATCTCCTCCTTCTTCTGCTCTGTTCTCGTTGTCTTTTCTCTCCTGCCACTGCATTAAAGAAAGGGAAAAAAAAACCGTGTTAATATTTGTAACCTATTTTCTCTCTCTCCCGCCTCTATCTTTCCTCTTGGCCTTCTCCGCTCTCTCTGCGTATCGTGTTGTTGACCCTATCTTGTCACTTACTTTCCTCTGTTCGCTCCCTCGAAAATATCCTTTTCCTCATTTCTCGATCTCCTATATCAATTACTCGCCTTATTCCCGTTTGCTTGACGCTTGTTCCGTCTACGCGCCAGTCTAACAATCTTTCTTCAGGCCTGCCAACCCTACTCTCATCCAGCGCCGACTCGTCTCTCTTCTCCGCCTCTATCTGCGCCTGCGTCCGCTCCGCTCGCCAATCATTCGCCCCGACTGCCGCGCCTCGACGCACAGTGGTCAATTTTAGAGATCTCGTATTTTTTTCTGACAAAATTACATGCGAGAGGTCAAATCTAAACGAATCGGAACAATTTTTTTTTTTAAATACTCGTTACTGATTGCACTTTGACGGGTCACTGCCTAAATTTTGAAATCGAACAGCACGCGTTTATTAATTACATTTTTACGCTAATTAAGGATGCATTAATCGAAAAAACGACTAACAAGGGAACCTCGCGAAGTGGAAAATTCTGATTTTAATGAAACTTTCCACACATGTAGGGGGAGTAAAAAGATGAATTTAGATATTTTTGTAGCGGCCCAAAAACGGTTTTAAGGGGTGAAACCACTGCTCATATGTAGAGCGGTTTTTTGCTTTTTCGATATATTTCGAAAAGTATTCGAGATATCAAAAAATGTTTAAAATAAAAGTTTTATAGTAAAATCTTCTCTATTCAACAACATTAATAAAATTTAAAAAAAATGTTTTTATTTAAAAAATTATTTTTTAAAAATATTATATTAATGTTATTGAATAGAGGAGATTTTACTATAAAACTTTTATTTGAAACATTTTTTGATATCTCAAATACTTTTCGAAATATATCGAGAAAAGCAAAAACCGGCTCTACATATGAGCAGTGGTTTCACCCCTTAAAACCGTTTTTGGGCCGCTACAAAAAATATCTAAATTCATCTTTTTACTCCCCCTACATGTGTGGAAAGTTTCATTAAAATCAGAATTTTCCATTTCGCGAGATTCCCTTGTTAGTCGTTTTTTCGATTAATGCATCCTTAATTAGCGTAAAAATGTAATTAATAAACGCGTGCTGTTCGATTTCAAAATTTAGGCAGTGACCCGTCAAAGTGCAATCAGTAACGAGTATTTAAAAAAAAAAATTGTTCCGATTCGTTTAGATTTGACCTCTCGCATGTAATTTTGTCAGAAAAAAATACGAGATCTCTAAAATTGACCACTGTGCGACGCCCCGCAGTGGCGCCAACCCACTCTTTTGGAGAGGCCAGCGCCCCGCGCCGTCTCGGCCGCATCCGGGGCTTTTCTTCCGCGTCCAGCGCCATCTCCGTTCTCTCTTCCGCGCCGTCTCTTCTCAGCCTTCCGGTGCCTCTCTCCCCTGTACGCTTGCGCAGATCCCTGTCCTTGCTGATCTCTCCCTACCTTCGCGTTCTGATCCCTTCGTCCGTCCTAACCTCCAATCTTTTCCTTCTCGTAAATCCCCTTTTTCCTTCGTCGTATTTCTTTCCACTCGTTCTCTTCACTTCCTCATCTTCCCCTGTTCTTTCTCCGTCAGTTCCATATTCTCCTACGGACTTCCTTCTTGTCTTTTTCCTCTTACTCCGTTTTTCCACCGTTTCCTTCCATGAGCCAACTGCTCGTTCCAACGCTCCGACCGGAAGTCCTAATACAACTATATAATATTACTTAGAGCTTAACTTTGAGTAGAGATAAAATTTGTGCCCTACGGCCGTCACATATAAAATATATGAGGGATACAGCATACGTACGTACCCTCTGCGTGCGTAACAAACATCATTTTTTTTTGCATCACATATCGGAATGGTAATCGTTATTTCGCTGTAACCATGTACCCTGAAAATGTGAGGTACATTAAATGCATTCTCCGTTATCATTTTACGGATTTCGAAATAACATTCATCACCGATCAGAAGTACGGCCGTTATTTCGGCGCATTCGTCAGTGTTGATTTGCACGGCAGAATCATTTGTCTTTTTATTTGGTCTATAGGTGCTGCTGTGATAGTAATCACCTTTGCAAATACATCGTTCGTATCGAATTTCATTGGCGGTTCGTTGACCAATGCCCAAGAGGACTGTTTCTCCAACAGTAATTATGCCTGTATGCTTATGTGCGGCGAATAAATTGTTGCAATATTTCCTACAAACTTCCGATTTGCCTTCACTATTTGTTTGCCACTTCCACAAATTTTTCTGCAGATATTTTGTGCAAACTTGTGCTTCTACGCCCTTTGGCCCACTCACTTGTTGCTTTAGGTGGAAGTTCGTACTTTCAAAACTAAATGTTGAAGTGGCCCATAATGGGCCACATATTCTCACAGATTGTACTATATGCAACAATCCGTGGATATTAAACGTTACGCACTCTTCACCATATAAAATTTCAAAATCTGCGACGAATCGAAGAAGATCGATTTCGCATTGTTTTAATTCTTCGTCGGTGACATTATCCTGAAGAAGTCGAAATAGGGCACTAACCAACAGAGCGAGATGTTCATGGACGTCATTTCGTATTATGCCATAGTAGCAAGGTAAACAATAAAATAATGACCAAGAAAGCCACTCAGAAGCCTTCCATTTACACCTCTCAGTCAGAGGTCTTGGTAGACGCTGAATTTTTTTGATCGGCTTAATGCTAATTAAACGGGCATTTAATTCTGTTCGTTGAAGTTTGTTGAGATAAATTGGTGAGCCTTGATTATAACTGCTTTCTGCTATTTGTTTCTAGACTCCTATCAATGTTCCGTGCATGAAGTCGTACGAAAATCCCCACACTGCATTGAATTCCGGTAGTTTAAATATAATGGAGTCCCCTTTTACACCCCTGATGATTTTACTGAGTAATTGAGCGTCTGCTATGTCTTTCAAATGGCTTTTGTGGCTTCGAAGTTCAGCGTCTTCACGGAATAAATATCGCACGGTTCCGCGCAAATATGTGCCATTCGCGTAACACCAGGAACAACCTTGGTAGCCATTGTACTGCAGCCGATTTTGTACAATAGGCCGTGCCACCGAGTCGACCGCACAACACAACGGTGCAAATTTGAATATTCTTTGTCTTTCTCCATGTTTAATCATAATTCCTTCTCTGAATAATTTTAATGCCCCTTGGACAAATTGTTGCAGAAACGTATCCATCATGCTTGGCGTAGGTTCCTTATCTCCTACCCACAACGCAACTAAGAGAACATGCTTGAATCGTTCTTTTGGGGGAAGTTCATTGACATACAATAGGCCAACAACTTCGTTTCGAACTGTTGAAAATCGGCATACCATCTGTATTGAAGTTGTACGTGAGAAGGTACTCATCATGATAATATCCTTCGTTGGAATATTTCGTATTCAACTGTCTATACAGCTCGCTGTCCGATATATCGCTTATTGATCCGCCATTATATTCAGCATTTTGACGGGCATTGCGCTGGTGTATAAATGTCATTATACTTTTGATGTGTGTATTCGTCAATAACGATTTCAACTGAAATTCTAAATCTATGTACACAAATTTCCGATCGCATAGATAAATGGTTCTGTTGGTTACACTTTCGGCAGATTGCAGTTTCGTTTGCGAATTCTTTATTCTGCACTGGTCCTAATAAAGGACATTTGCATGCTGAACACAAAAATGTATAATTTATTACAGTTTCAGGTGGGTCATACTTTTTCTTAATATTATATTTTGTCATCTGCCAATTCGTGTAGCCCGGCCCTGCAAGACATTTTGTGAGGTCAACAATAGCCTTTCTTAATTCATAAGACGTATTAAACCGCACGCAAATCCCTGTAATCATTTCCATAACTTCAGACTCTTTCAGTTGAGAAACTTCAAACATTATCGGATCGTCGTCGCAGTTATTCCTGTCATGTGGAACATCCTCGTCCTCGGATTCCTCGGAAGTATCCACATCATTTTCACCGTCAGATATAGAACTGCTTTCGGATGCATTCGAAATACTTCTGCTGTCGTGTAGATCACCTACATCGACGTCCATGTCGTCGCGGTCACTTGATGTAGCATTAGCCAACGAGCCTGATTCCAATGAAGTGTCATCATTATCTGCCACATTGGATCCGCTCGCCTCTTCTGGATTTTGTATACTTCCACCTGAAAATATCACACTGGTTTTAATTCGTAGTAATGTAAATAATTTTATGTTTGTTCTTAAATATGACGGATAGAAACAACATTAGAAGCAGACTGAGTCTTTATCGGTTTCTGCTTGCAATCTGCCCATTCTGTCTGCAATACGGAATATCGAAGATTTTTTATTCTTTTAGTTTTATTTCTATTCGTTTTTTTCTATCTATTCGTTTCTAACATTAACAGCTGCTGTGATTTTTATAGAAAAATATAGTTTGAGAATAAGGAATCGCATCCGTTTTTGCGTGAATCATGTACATACTTTTGAAGAGTATATATATGTATATATATAACGTACAGTTTACGTGCGTAACTCACAATAGTTTTCCTTTGACATTAGACATAAGAATTATATTTTATTTTTATTTCAGCCAAAAGTACATATACGAGTCATTCCAGCTGAAATCGGCTGACCAAAAACAAACGATTTTTTACACGGATTGAAATGTTTTTGACATAAAATATGCACCAAAATATAAAAATAAAGTGTTATGTATAGGTTCAACATATATTCTTTTACAATGTTACTGATTTATTCATTTTAACGAAAAATAAGCGCACTATATAACTTTAAAATGTAATATGTAATATCTACGGGTTTTCATTATCGCAGCGAGTACAAATACATTTGAAAGATATAATAACAAAAGGTTTGAGAAAGTAATGTTTATGAATTAAGAAAGTAAAATTGTATTATTGTTAATAATAAATCAACAATATAATAATAAATTTGTTTGTAACGTATTGCTATTTTTATTTATTTATTTTTAATAATACAGTTTAATTGTAATAATAATTATGTATTTAAAAATATTGTTCCCAGGATAGAGTTTAATTTTAATTTTTATTAATTAATTTGTTTACATTTATTTACGTGTACAAATATTTGTTTAAATTTTTTTTATAGAAAAAAGTACATTCTTTAAAATTTCAATTATTTTTCAAACGTTTTTATTCCAGCGTTAAAACGAGTTTTTATTCACCGTGCTAGGTAATTAGAAGCATAAATATTAAATGTTAAAATTATAAGTGCACTCATTTTTCGTCAAAATTAAAAAATTAGTAACAATGTAAACAAAATTGTGGACCTGTAAAAAATGTCGTGTCTCTTTTTTGGTGCATATTTTATTTCAAAACAATCTCGTTAATTGAAAGAATGGTCTTTCACAAAAAGGCCAAATCTTGCCGTCTTAATTGAGCTACAATAACTCATATAATGCTAATGGAATATGAACCAGTTATTATAAGTGTAGTAACAAAAAGCCACTACGGTTCTGTTTTTTAAAAATTATTTTTATTAAAAAGAATCTCCTGCCCAAAGTTTACATCTATTTTCGGGTGTCCTCTCCTCAGGAGCTTCTATTAAATAAATAAGTACAATAAACAAATGTAATGAATATAAAACGAATATCGAAACTAATTTTGTACGATTTGAAGTAACCGGAGACTAACCGTTTAAGGAGTCGTTCTTATTCCTATTGTTAATATTTACTTTTCCTTCTCGCTTTTATATAGTGATCCGTACAACCTATATATACAGCGTACAATAATTTCATTCAGTCGGGCATATGAGGTGTTTGAATAATTTTATATTTGAGGTATTCAGATAATGTTCGAGGTTTGTTTAAAAAAAAATTTTTACAAACTTCGAACATATCAATAAATGCATAAAGTCTAAATTCAATATACCTTGCATTGTTCAGGTACATTACATGGATCTATAATGAACAGTTTTTACAGTACATTGTGGCCTGTAAAGTTTTTAATAGTAATTTTCAATTAAAAAGTCTGTCATCATCATTTGAATTGAGATCAATAAATAACTAAAACTTGCATTTGCAGTAAACGTTGGGAAACAATTTTGAATTTTGGAAAGTGGTATTAAGAATTTCAAAATATACAGAACCGTAATGCGGCCTTATTACTACTACATTAATGACCCATATACTATAACTATATATTTTCATGTTTAACAATGTGATTATTGTACAATTTCATATACGAACGAATGCACTAAAAGAACTTTTGTTTAAACTGAAGGATAATAATATATAAACATTTGTAAACTTACCCTTACGAAAAAGTAGTACTAGCAATCAGTACTCAGTACTGAGTGATCAGTACTCGTAGTATTGAGAGTATTAGTATGTTAATACTCATGAATACTGCAGAATGGTCAGTACTGTGTCTGTCAGTGCTTACAGTACTGGCAGTACTACAAGCAATAATACTCATTAGTACTTCAGAGTATTGAAGTGGTCAGTACTTTATCAGATTAATATTCGGAGTACTATCATGATAGTACTGCCAGTACTGTAAGAACTAATAGGCACAGTACTGACCATTCTGCAATATTCATGAGTTTTAACATACTAATACTGTCAATACTACGAGTACTGATCACTCAGTATGTACTGAGTACTGATTGTTAGTACTACTTTTTCGTAACGTATCTTGGAATACTAAATTAATAAAATACTAAATTAACGTACTAAACTATCAATGCTGCAGCGCGAGAAAACGATAAACACTCGTCAGTACTCTAAAGTTTTTAAATATATATTTTGTAAACTTAAGGCAATTATATTTACATTTATTATTTAATTATATGTTATATGATTCTTTTCAAATATTTGTTTTTATATATAAGTTACTCTATACAATTAATAAGTAATACCAAAATGTTAATAAACTAATAACTTTTTAAGATCTATTAGTATATATGTATAATATAACAAATTTAAACATTTGTGAAGTCTAAATATAAAAAAAATTGAACACGTTATTTTACACTGTATACAAATTTATAAGCACAATTATAATGCAAATATAAAATTATAGTACAAGTTCAGATCTAACACTGCACATAGTAATGTTGAAGAGAAAAAAGTAGGTTTTTTTCAGTATTGTACAATACTCGTAAGGGGTAGTAGATATATAGTATGTAATTTTTATTTACTTTATTAACTTTATTTTATTTACTTTTTCAATCAGTTTCGACAAGATTTACAATAGAAATAATAACAAATTTCTTGTCATCAATATAAGGTATAAGAATACATTTCCGTAATAAATTCTCTGGTAAACAGCACATTTTGTTCTCAGTTAACATGGCTACTGTAGAAAATGAATTAGAAGAAATTGTAAAATGTAAAATAGTTGCAACAATGCAATTTGTCGTGTGAAAGCTATCTCAGCTTCCTAGATTCTGCCAAAGAATATGTATTTTACGGATATTTTTTTAATAAGAATACTAAAAACCGATATTTGCAGATATTATAACATTGTTATATTGAAATTATAAAGAGATTATTTTTTATGTTCTAGAATTTATATTTTTGTAGATGAGGGCAAAAACGTAAGAGATTATTTTGTTCTAAAATGTAAAACAATTCTATGTTATAAAGATACAATATAATAAAAAAAGAAGATAAAATGTCCTTACTTAATATTTAATGTGTACACGTTATGTAACTGTTAATCGTTTAAATAATTAAATAACAGATTAAAAAAACTTTTTATATTTTAAATTAATATATATACTACTTTCAGTTTACGATATTTTAGTTTAAAAGTATTTATATTATTAATAATCACTACTTTATCTTCTGTCTCCTGGTGGACAGAACTTAAAATTTAAGATCTCTCTAATCTTGAACACTTTTACAGTTCTCTGTGTGCGTGAGGCTATATATGTCAGCATAGTTTATTTGCTTGCATGATTATTGCTGCACGAATGTACACTACGCTACCTAAGAAAAACAAAAATTATATAAAAGTCAAGACGACGTCAAAATGACGTTATTTTGATATCATCTGACTTTTTGTTCTACTTGGGTAGTACTGCGCAAGTACTGCGCCTGTGCCACACGTTAGTATCTTACGAGTATTCGATAAGTACTAAAAGAGTATTAGTAGGAGTACTGGTGGGAGTACTGGAGGGAGTACTAGAGGGAGTACTAGAAGGAGTATCATCTGACTTTTTGTTCTACTTGGGTAGTACTGCGCAAGTACTGCGCCTGTGCCACACGTTAGTATCTTACGAGTATTCGATAAGTACTAAAAGAGTATTAGTAGGAGTACTGGTGGGAGTACTGGAGGGAGTACTAGAGGGAGTACTAGAAGGAGTACTGGGGGGAGTACTGGAGGGAGTACTGGAGGGAGTGCTGGAGGGAGTGCTGGAGGGAGTACTGGAGGGAGTACTGGAGAGAGTACTGGAGGGAGTACTGGAGGGAGTACTAAATGAGTATTGGATGAGTACTGAAAAGGAGTACTGACGAAGTCAGTATGGTCGAATTTACTAGTACTTTGAGTACTTATGTCTCCAGTACTTTTACCAATACTTTTTCCAGTATTACAACCAGTACTATTTTTTCATAAGGGTATTACAATAACTGTTTTATCCCGTATGTGTTCTTATATATGACATTTTATCAACAAAATCTTTTTTTATCTACGTACGTAAGTATTTAACCTGCATTTACATATATACTCTAAATATATATCATTCAATACTTACTCGGACTGTTGTATTCATTTGCCGCGATGCTGATCTGTTCACCCACAAATCATGTGTTTTGGCAGAAACATCATGTTCTTGATAAACTGGATCCAAGAAACGTTTGTATCTTCTTTTCTGCTGTTTTGGCGATTTTTCGCCAGTAAAATCCATAGTGTTGGGAGCGAGCCTATATAACATATATTTACATATATTTACATTTGCTTGTGTGCGGACCAGCAAAGTTAAACTGCATATACTGCGTCTACGCCGGTTTCCGTCCCAAAATGCAACAATTTTTGTAAAGCATTTTGACACATAATAACTGATATTAAATATTACCTTCTACGAAGATTATTATTCCCACTTCAGTACAATATATTACACTTTTTATATGACTTTGTCCGCGCTGTACGCACATCAGCTGTGGAAGAGAATGAGAGAGAAACATTCCGCGCGCGACAGCGACCACATATGTTATACAGTGGGGGACCACTGTGTATTTTCTGCGACATGTGCGCACCCCCGTCTCTGCGGTAAGCGCAATACCTCGACGAAATTGCGCGCTGCCAATGGTCATTGTTCTGTGTCGTTCATGGTCCCCTGCCCATTGTCCGTCCGCGTGATTCTATTGTATATACTGTAAGATTTCGATTTGTAAATAAGGTTTCCGATATGTTGAATGTCGCGCCGTGCCTGTATGGGCTGACAATGCTGTGATTGGTCGCTTGAGATATTTGTATGCGCCGTAGCGCTCCGCGCAGGAAGAAGCGTCCTGATTGGCGGATCGAGAACACGAAGGATAAGCGGCCGGCAGTCGTTCGGACAATACATATTCGACGTGATCATCGCGAACCGCGACCTATACTGCCCCGCAATAACCGTGCCCGACCTGCCCGATCACAATCTGCGACGTGATACCGCGGCACGTGTGTTTATTAAACAAATCGGCGGGATGTTGAGTGCAGATGCGTGTAATATGTTTGCGTATATGAAGTTTACGGCGCCATGTGCACGTCATAAAGACAAAGACATTGTGGAAGTGAACAAAATTAAATCTTTCAACAAGGCCAATTGGCATAAAAATAAATATTATAAAGTTCAATGCGGGGAAACAAAATGCCAAGGGCTCATAATCTTCGTTGAAGGTAAGCAATATTTTATGTAAGTAATATAATATGTTTGAACGAGATTGTAAAAGCACATGGTTTTTCTACCGTATTTCAGAGAGTCTGGAAGGAGCACAAGCTAAAATATATAAGACGAAAAGAACAATAGTGCCGGCAAAAAACAGAATAGTAGAGGCCGACGATACCACAACGGATACCGATGCTGGCGCCATTATAAAGAAAAAGGTAAGAATTAATTCCATGTATTATTTTTTATACTATTACGTATACAGGGTGTTCGATAACTTTGTCTCGCGCGAATTTCATTAAATATGTAGGAGATACACCGAAGGTTTCAGACAATAGTTTCAGGATTTCTATAAGGAAAGAAAATGATACTAGAGCAGTTTTGTATTTAGAGGTCGTTACAGTCTGTCAGTAATTTCAAGGCAAATTATTTTATTTGAAAATAAAACCTTTATTTTTTATTATATCTTATTCCATACAAAAATACTATTACGACATAAGAAATTTGTTTTAAAAATGTGAAATTTATTGTATTAATGTTAACAATTGAAATTTTGTTTTGGAATTTGAAATTTTGTTTAAATATTCTGTTAAATGCGGTAAACAACGCCCCGTAAAAAATACACGTTTCTGAAAAAAAAAACATATTAACTATGAAATGACTGAAATTGTGCTGTAAATATAGACAGTAATAATGCCGTACCCCCCCCCCCCTTCCCCACGAAATACTGGCACTTTTATCTGAAATATTGCGTCGTATCTCGTAGTATCCTGCGATTTAGTTTTTGAGAAAGTAGGGTGTATTTACAATAAAGCACCCTGTATATATGAAGGAGATAAAAACTTAATTCTTTATGTATTCTTGTAGAAAGATCAATCGGCAGACATACGAACCGCGTTGCAAGCAAAAATAAATAAAATCTCCAAATCAGCCGGCGGTCACATGCGCGAGAAAGAAAATCTCTCACCACCGAAGCAGCTCACATCATCTACTACTGTAAGTACAAGTATTGTTACTAAATCTGTTTACTTGAAACGTATCCTTTTTTAAAAATGAGTCATTTCTCGGATTCCAATATAAAAAATATTAAACTATTTTTAATGTATTAGTTTAGATCTTTAAAATAATGTTATGACATTTCTTGAATAAAATTTTGTTCATTACTTATGTAAGTTGAAAACTGATGAATTTGACGAAAAACGTTATTTTCATGCAATTAGCAGCCGAACTTTACATGCCATAAATCATGTGAAGATTTGTATACAATCACTTTACCGACCCTGCGTTATAATATGCCAGTACATTAAAAATGGTAGAATATTTTTGTTGTTAGGATTATTAGAAACCGAGATGACACATTTTATCTTGATGGAGAAATAACTACACGTTCACGAAGTTTTCAACGATAGTGTATCAATAAGTTGAATTTAAGCAAATATATCTTTTTCTTGGCTAGCAGGTCAATTAATAATAAGTATTACAATTTCCTGTTACGTTTTGGCTCCAGCCCTAGTAAGACCTTTATTAGACAAATAAAAAACAATTTAACAATATAAATAAAAAAAACAAAATACGTACGTACACGATACTCTTAACATACCCCCACAGAAAATAATCAAGGGGCGTTAAATCGGGTGATCGCGGTGGCCACGCAATAGGTCCCGCTCTTCCTATCCAATGTTCCCCGAATTTGGCGGTTAAATTAAATGTGCGTTTAACGTCCCTTGATTATTTTCTGTGGGGGTATGTTAAGAGTATCGTGTACGTCACCCCAGTTAACAACAGAGCGGAACTGATTGATCGAATAAATGCTGTGTTTCAACTTTCAACAAATCCGAAACAACCCTGCCATACTTGACAGAGTTGGACAATCAATGTTGCGATTGTTGCGAAGGTGTCAATAATGTAATGAGGTACAGGGCAGGCAATTTGAACAGCTATTATTATTATAAATTGTCAGAACGTGCAAGAAAAAATAAATTTTATTTGTTCAAAACATTTTACCGGAGATCTGACTATTCGGATGCATAGCTACTTAAGGATGTATGGGTGATATCTCAAAAGCATTACCAAAAATCTAAAAATTTCATAGATTATTCTATTATTACATCGAAGTATCTGTGTAAAATTTCAGCACAATTCTCTTACTGGTTTAAAAGTTATTGTAATTAAGGATGTATTGGAGGTATTTCAAATATATTCAGAAAGTGCTGTAAATTGTTTTTAAATTAAATTAAAAATACTCTGTAAAATTTTGAAGTTATTTAAGAGTTATTTAAGTTTAAAGTTGATAAAATTAACATTATCCTTTATAGAGAATCGACACTTTGCTGTAAATATAAATAAAATATATATAAACCATTAAGATATTTCTTAAACTTTTTTTATGTGTAAAACATACATCATTGATATTGTATTTAAGTTTATTAATCATTAATATTGTTTTTAAGTTTCAAAATTTTTTGCCACAAAAAAATTTTTTTAATTGTTTAAACAATACCAATTATTTAAATAACAAAAAATCATACTCAAACTGTTAACGGTAATTCCTTCTAACATATCAAAAATTTTGAGTTGTTTGACATACATGCAAAGTCTTTTTTTATTGAAAGTTTAACTTTTAGCAAGGACTGTACGACACATACATCCTTAAGGACGCGTCAGCGACCATATGTTCCTTAACAAAAAATGATTCTCTCTGTGTGACCTATCATTCCTCAAAGTTTGTCGAAGAGGTCCTGGTACACCCTGTATATATAAAGTTACATAAAGTAAGAAATTACTTACGTTTCTTTTTTAGAACAAAATATTCTGTTAGCTCTAATAAGCAATTGGTTTTCTAAGATGTGTTCGTTGATGTTTGTTCGTAATGGCGATAAAATAAATTTTAATCCAGAGAATAGTCGTTCTACGCTGACTTGAGTAGCAGGTACGGATAGAACAGTCATTACTAATTTATATAATTCAGGTTGATTTTGTTTCTTTTCCTCCCAAAATTGTAATACATTGATTTTTCTGTTAAGTCTTTTTTGTTCAATATTATATCTTTCAAGTTCAGTTTCTACTCGATGTAAAAGATACAAATCTGATTCTTTGGATTTGGATAATGATGAATATGAATTTGTGAAATTGTGCTGTCGTTCTTTTGATTTTAAAATATTTTCAAATTCATCATATGTAGAACCTGTTTCACTTGAGTTTGAAGAACTTCCATTTAAATTTTCGTTTGATTCGTTCATTGAATTATCATTACGATTTAATGATATTATTTTGGCCCAAAGATGTTTTAAATGAGTTTTAGCTCTTTCTATTTGTGTTTTGTCTAATAACACCTTGTATCTAGAATCCATAAAAACAGCGGATAATAATATATCATTATTTATTAACTTTTGTTCGCGGTGTATCATTTGTTCTAAAAGTAATGTAGCAAAAGGAGTATGTACTGCCTCTGTTGCTACTTTTGTTTCAAACCAAACTCCAAAAAATTCACTGAGAGTCAATTGTTCTGTTTGAAGCTTTTTAGTACAAATTTTTGATGGTCGCAATGCTGTACATATTTCTTCAATTTTTGACCATTCAGCATCTTTTAATGTCACAAAATTTTGAAATTTAGTCACAGATAACTCTTCACAATAATCTTTTAATAATAATAAATTTTCAAGCATATCTATTGTAGAACACCATCGAGTTGGACAATCAATTGTAGGTTTTTTTAAATTTTGTTTTCTTATTAAATATATAAATGTTTGTGTTCTAAGCTTTTTTGCTAAATTTCTGGCTTTTGAAATTAACTGTGATTCAGTTTTTGTTCTTTTTAAAGCATCATCAACTGCTAATTGCAGAGTATGAGCTGCACATCTAATACCTGAAATTTATTATATAATTATATTATTTATTATTAAAAAATGACAAGTTTTTATTTAATCATAACGTAAATAGTAAATTTGAACGAAATATTATACTCAATGTATTAAATTTTTTAAGAATCAGTACATCGAAAATCATGTAAATCATAATAAATCAGGTAAAATTTATTTAATATGTAATGGTTGCTTTATCATGTAGCATCTGATGTAACATTTACCTTTACCTTCTATTAAAACTTAAAAAATTAAAAGATAAAAAATCAGAACAAAATATGTAAGTTTCAAATTATTAAGGCTCCTGCTGGCTCGCGAGCCAACTCCGCGTTTTCGCACAGACAGCGTCACACTTAGCAAAACTGTGAACAGTGTGAACTATAAGGCGTGAAAAGTGACACATCAAAGCAAAATTATCCTTACGATTTACAGCGTTATTCTTTATTTTAGTGCAGTGTTTTTACATTTAAAATTTAAATTATTGTAATAGTGTTAAAATACACCGAAGATATCCACTTTATCGTGATTTAATATGTGCAAGTAAATACTTATTTCAATTCGGCAGATGTCAAACGGCTTGTTTTCGTTCTTGATTAGGCAACATTCACTTCGACAAATGTGGATTACTATATAAAAGATGATGTTTCGGTGTATTTTACAAATCTACTTTATCGTTTACAGATGGTACTTTATTAAAAAGCATTTTTATTTTAGTGTAAATCGCAAGAATTTTCCAAGATGGCTGCAGTGAATGAACAGGAGCCTTAACGATGTAAATATAATATAAATTATAAATAATAAAAAACAAAAGAATTATACAAATGTTTTTAAGAATTTTAAATAGTTAAAATTTAAAGTAATACAATTTAAAAGTTTTTTACCTGTTAAAATATTGCTTTCAAAATCAAAACTAAAATTTACATCTTCAGTTTCAATATCTTCAAAAACGTTTAAGTTATCTGTTTCATATTTATCATTTTTTTCTTCATTTTCTTCTAAATGTATGTCACTGTCGATGTTGTTATTTGCATTGTTTTTATTTTGATTTTGTTCTAAAATAATATCGCAATCTTCTGAAGCTAATATCCTCACTGCTTTTAACATATTGGCGCCATTATCAGTAGTTATAGTATATATTTGGTCCAAAGATATATTGAAAGAAGAACATACATTTTTAATAACTGCTTTTATATATTCACCTGCATATAATATTATAATATGTAACGTTTTTATTTAAAAAATATATAGATGTAGATAAATTTATGAATGTTAAACATAACCATAATGTTGATTGTTGATTACCTGTATGTTTCTCTTTTAGTTCCTTTAGTGCTAAAGTTCTTAATATAATTTTTGCATCTTTAATGTATTGTATATTAATTCCTAAAAATGATCTATCTAATCGAGTAACAGCGTCGGTTTTCAATGAAATCAAAATATTTTTTATATCTTCAGTTATTTCTTTTCTTATTCTATCGGCTTCTTCAATAACTTTCTTTTGTATTGATTCTGACGAAATAGAGAATTTCTGTTTATTTTTTTCTTCTATCGCGCACTTAATTGGATTTATAATATTTTGAAAACCAGAATCGTCCAAAATACTAAATGGTCTTCCATTTACTGTTACCAACTCTACACAGTTATTTTCGAGGTCTTTTCTTGTTATGTTCAATTTTATTATATTCATCTCGTTTATTTGCTGTTGTATTCCTTTCTGATTTTTTTGCAACATATTGTTGACGTTGACATCCTTATCCTTACATTTATTTGAAGAATCTTCAATAAAATAATCTTCTTTGAATTCATGATAACGCATCAAATGTTTCTTCAAAGTACCGTGATTACCCTGATATATAACACATGAAATTAAAACTTTATAAATATAATTAATAAATTATATATATATGTACATATATATTATATAATTTGTATATAATATATACATATATATTATATTTATTGCATAATTAATTAATATTATATAGGCTAATATTAATTAATTAATGTAGACAAGAACATAAAAATAATGCAATTTACCTTTAGTGATGTTTTACAAATAGTACATTGTGAGGCATCTTCTATTTTATTATAAATGAAATGTTTATGTGCTTTATTGGTATATTTTCTACCCATGGTCAAAAGAGTTCTGTCAAAAGTAAAAAATTATAATACAATATAATTTTCCAAACACATCCAATTTAAATTATTTAATAATAGAGTTCTCTTTAGATAAAATTAAAAGGTTTATCGTTTATGACGTTTATGTTTAGTTTTCCAGAAAATAACTGGAAAACTAAACATAAACGTCATAAACGATAAACCTTTGTAAGTCATTTTATAATTTTTATATACACATGACATTCTGCTAGCATCAATTATTTTAATACGAAAATAAAATGTATATAACTAACATAAGATATTAATTTGTGTATTAAATTATTAAATGTAAATAAGAAAATGACTCAAACATTATAGAAAACAATTCAAGTATTTTATAATAAATGTAAATTGTAAATACACTTTGGAATTTTGGATGACGATATCCAGTATAATTCCTATTTCCTGTGGATATCCATTTGTCCATTTCATGTCCGAAATGTCCATTGCCCATGGACGTTATATGGAATATGTGGATATCCACAAGGACCACAAGATATCGGTGCCGTCTGGGTAGACTGTAGAACAAACTCAAAATAAAGACGAATAATCGATGCCAAACAGAAAGAATATATCTATGATTGCAAGAAAGCGTAACGTATGTAGCTCTTACACTTACATAAAGAAAGAATATATCTCCTACAATACAAAATAATGCAACACTCAATCGTCTCAGGCTGCGGTCCACTTGACGCTACAATGCTTTGGAGCATTCTTCTTCTCCTTCTTTCTTCAAAGAAAAGAGAAGAGAAATGCTTCGAAGCATTTGTAGCGTCAAGTGGACCGCAGCTTCAATTACACACTCGTATTTTCAGTTTTCATGCATAAAACATATGTGACTGATATTGTCTGATATACATATAAGAAAATTAAGATATACCTGTACTGCGATATGAAAGATGATATAGGTTATAGCCGTTATAGGTTATCAATAATATCAATGACTCAATGTTATCTGACTTTTTACTAACTTCTTAAGGTTCTCCTTAGAGGCTCTCTATCCACTGTCATAGACTTCGACAAATCGACACTTCGTATAATTATTTATACTGGACCACTTTTGCACGCAGAACGTGGAAATGCTTGCGCGGCAAGAAGCAACGCAGCAGCTAATCAACGTTATCAACGTGCCATTGTTTCGTAAGAACCAGATGTTTATCGGTTACCGACTGCGTCGCTTCTTGCCGCGCGGCAATCGCGCGCGTTTTCGCCAGAAAACAACCACAAAGTAATGAATTATATATAGATTAAGAACCGGTAAAAGAACCGAAAAAAACCGTAAACCGAAAATAATTATATCGGTTCGGTTATGATTCCGGTTCTATACAAACTTTAAAAAATTTCGTATCGGTTACGGTTTCGGTCCAACTAAAAAAAGGGTTATGGAACGGTTTTCGGTTTCGGTTCCGGTTCGGTCCGGGTCCCTGATAAATAGTAAAATATTAATTATCAATTATTAATTATCTACATCCTATATAAAAAGGAACATTGTCTTCTTTTGATTTAATTTTTATATAATAACTATAATTATGACATTTCCTACAATTATCTTATTGCTAGTCAATAATCAAAGCCTTATTTTACTATTATTTTACGTGTAAATTAATGTAAGTAAAGAGTGTGGAGTGGGTACCATTTTCTAAATCATGGGAGGGGGATTATTAAAAAATAAAAGTTGCAAAAGAATTATTTTAGAGGTAGACCGAACGTTCGCGCCATCGTGGGGTCTTGGCGTCTGGGGGTGTTTCTCTTACCGCGCGGTACACTGCCTCGGGCGTGGAAAACTGCCGTGGGGATTTCCCGGCAACAACGGCAATTTATATTGCTCCGTTGAAAGGACAAAGAGAGGGCAATGCGTACCTGTCTGCCGGTGTGAAACTTCGGACGGACAGTATATACAACAGGGAGATTGTAAAATTTGATTTTCTACCAGGTATTACGGAAAAAGGGCAACTGGGGCAGACATATTAAGTACTAATTTCAGTTAATGTGATCGTTATACGTTTCCGATAAATGTAAATAGTGTAATAACTTTCGACTTTTTATCAGACAAACGAATCTCGGAAAAGAAGCAACTTGGACTCCTCATCAGACAAATTGGCGAAAAAAGCCAAGCTCACTGCAGCCGTAAGTAGTTGTAATTCGTTATTACAATGCACCAAGTAATACGATAAGTACTATTTTTATAGTACATATGCTTTTTGCAACAGGACAAATCTGCGGCACGCGATTTGTGCAACGTTAAGTCTCACGCTAATCTCGAGAAAGAGTTAAAAGCCCAAAAGCTGGACCTTCTGGAGAAAGATGGCGAGATTAAACGGCTGACGCTTCTGTTAGAAGAGGCGACGTCATTAAATAATAATTTACAACATAAAGTAATTTCTTATTTCGACGAATTCAAAGGTAAACGCAAATCATATGCTTAAACTTTTGTTATTTGCAGGCGTATTAAAGCAATAATTCAATGCTTATAGAGTTACAGTACAGTTCTTTGTTAACTGCCAGCTTTATAAGGTAATTTGTAAGATGCAAATATGCAAGTAAAAATATATCGATTATAATCAAAAGATATTGCATTTGTCTTACTTTTACAAAATAATAATGTGCCTTGAAAAACGTCTTTTATTATGAAAATAACAACACGAAACGTAGACAAAACGTTAATGAAATTGTCAGGTCATTTTTGATAATTTACTGTACTGTACATTTCCAACAAATTGTCATTACTGAAAAGTCCCTTTATAAAGCATTCAAATTAATACTAAAATTATGAAAGATATAGTTTAATTAAATTCACATGTATATAGTTGTTTGTTTGTCAATGATGTATTTGTAGCCACAGCTGATAAATTAGACGAGTTAAAAAGTCGCGAGGGAGCCAATACGCTGCCTGTGGGCTACATTCGTAAGAACAACGGAACTGTAAGTCGCAACATCTTTCCCAGAAACATCTGAAACTCGCTTATTTCATTTACTTTTTAGATCCACTTAGGGAGAGATATTTGGTTATCAACAGAGGTGTACAACTCTGCAGTTGCAAAGCCGCGATCGCTACAAATCGTAGTGAAGAATCTGGCCCTTGCTGTCTATGGACTGGAGACACTGATGGAGTCAAGTGTTTCAGGACATGCCAGCAACAAATACAAGAATAGGGCACCAAAGAAAAAATTAGACGACCGACGCATGCTGGCAATTCAAGGTACGAATATAGACAAATTTGTAATTTCATGTTTTCATTTGAATATTATTTGTATGAAAAATATTAAACTTGTAAATAACCGCAACCTCTGTACAGACATATTCCGATATTGGCTGGTAAACGAGAAGAAACTACCCGCAATTGAGGTAGATATTCAGTGTCGCAACGTACCATATTACATCAGTAAGAAAATCAGCGATCTTAATAGGGACACTGATAAGACGAAGGGAATCCGGAAAACTGTAAGAAAAGGTATTTACGTGCCAACATTTTTTGAATATAAAATAAAATCGGCATAATTGACTAATCTTGCTTTCAGAAATGATTCATGTTAATGAAAATGATAAAATTAATGTTTTAGAGAAGATTAAAATAGTAAAATAAAAGTATAATAGAAACTCGTAGAATAAGCACGTAACATGTGGAATAAAAAAAATAGGACTAAATTAATAAAAAGTATACAAATCATGTACACAAATGCTGTAGATGCATGTAATATTGGTTACATTTCACACAACGGAAATTACTACTTTAGCGCGAAACATGTTTCCATAGTTACAAAACCTCTTTTGTTATCCCACGTGTGACGTGTATGATTGAAATTTATTTTTACGAATATAAACATATATGTATAGTACAGAAATAAAGTGAAATAATATTAATATATGTGTTAGCTATATTATTGTTAGCTATATTATTACAGTGCGTGATTAATTGATTTATCTTCTTTTCAGAAGCAATCGATGTCGATGTGCAGGCCGTAACCGAGGCAGAAATCGAACTGCGCAAAGTCGGTGTAAACGAAGTCGAGGGGGAAGATATCGAGGTGGACGAAGTCGAGGGGGAAGATGTCGAAGATGAGGAAGATGTCGAGGAGAAAGATGTCTAGGAGGACAGTGTCGAGGAAGAAGATGCTGTAAACGGTAATATGGAACTAATAATCTAAAATCTAAAAATAAGTCCGTAGTCATATGCATTGTAATAAAAAATGACAAGCAATATTTATTAGTTTGTAAAGAAAAGTGAAATTTTTGAAAATCCTGTAATAGCTCCTGAGTTTTCAAAAATCTGTAATAACTTTTGAGTTCCTGTGGCTTTAATTTGAAAAATCATGTTTAGCTCGTTTCACATGTAATTAAAAAAGAAATCACCAATGTATGTACCTTAATTAGTAACGTAGGTAATGATATTTTACGTAGTTGGGTTACAGAAGTGTTCCATTTATACCAATATGTAAAAATCTTATTATTATAGTGCTTACAAGCAGCAGCGACTTGATGTCACAACGGAACAGCTTTTCAGACGATGATGACGGTAAAGTGTTACTTGAAATAAAAATTCGCATAATTACAATTTATTTATTTATAAACAACACAATTCATTGTTAGAATATTGTTGTCATATAAATTATCTAAATAAATTGCCACATACGCATATTCGTGCTAATTGCTATTCTTTTTTGTAATTATATTTTAGGATGCAATGACAGGCAAAGAAACATCTGCGCAAATAGCGATGAGAAAGAAGAGACCGCGAGAACGGGAACTGAGTGATAACAGTTTTATTTTCTAACTTTATTAACCTTTTTTAAAGTATAATACCCGTATTAATAGATAGGGCAGTCCCGGAGGCTGATTGTATCATTTGTATCGCTAATGGCGATATGGCGATATGCCGCGACAAAAATTATTTTGACAAATAAATGCTAACCTTTAACCATCATATCACTATATCAGAGTTCGGTTCTAGCAGCCATACGAGTCGGACGTGTTCTCTGTTCTCGCCTTGTGTAGAGTTCCGATCCCTTCCTTCCTTGCCGTGTTGCATGGTATTGATAGGCTCTGTGTACTTGAGACCGTGGTTTTTCACCTCGGTTGCATTTAATTAATTGCTTTTTTGCTCCCCCCTCGGAGGGGAAGCCTTAGATTCCTGCTTGCGTAATTTAACCTGCATGGCTGATCCCGCAGACGTTCATGCGAAGCTTGGTAACTCGCGTGTCTCTGACGATGAGGCACTGAGGAGGTCATATAAGAGGAAGATCGATATCTCGGAACAAGAGTTTGATACTTTTAAACGGATAATGGAGGAGGATCTCGCCTCGAACCCCGAGGAACAGTTAACGTATAGCCGTAGGAACTCATGGGCTAAAAAGCACAAGGAGGAAGAACTTAACAAGAGACGCAACATTCCATCTTCTCAGAGTGATAATCTTGGTGACGATATGGAGATAGATTATAGTAATGTAGTAATTAATGTTGACACCCACGCAAGCAATCTTTTGATAAAAAAAGCTGCTGTGGAAGATAGTAATAAGAATATTGACAACAACATGTCTGTACACCAAGACCCTAAATGCGTCGGCAATGTACCCGCCTCTTGTTCACGTGACTCTACCGTGACCCTTCCTATTGACAAGGACAAGGAAACTTTCATCGTGCGTGATGGCGGGCTGGAAGAATGTACATATCAACAGGCCCGTCTCGTGATCACCAGGTACGACAGTAGTTTCCACGGAAAGGCTAAAATTACAATAAAACTTCCCCCCGACCAGACTACAGCCAGAAAAGGAAAGAATTTAATCAAGATATGGATGATTCTGAGGGACAACTGAATCAGCCCTACCACAGTTGACATGCTCAATCATTTTACTGCTGAAGTGGAATTTCCAGACCATGTAGAGGCCAATCTGGCATTAGAGACAATTGAGAAAATTCCTAATAAACTAAAAGCCTTCTTGGAGCAGCGGTCGATGATTAGCAGAGGAGTCATTGCGGATTGGCCCTCATCGATCAAAGACCTATGGTCGGTAATTCAGGATAGATCGGGCATTACCGGCTTTGAGCGTATGTATCGACGTAAATGGGACAGTGCTGCGAAGAAAACTGTTTTATCGGAAACGGACAATATCATAATTACCTTCAAAGGAGTCGGCATTAGAGACCTTAATATATTTTCCAACAACGTGGGCTTGAAGGTTAGACCTTTCGTACCGCAGATCAGGCAATGCTTCAATTGTTACAGGTTCGGTCACACTAAAACATCATGTAAGAGTGAAACATATTGTGTTGTATGTGGCGACAAGTCTCACGGGCAATGTAAGAGGCCGATTAAATGTCGGAATTGTGGCGGCCCTCATAGATCCACATATAGGGGTTGTTCAATTTTTGAAAAGAACAAACAAATTAATATTGTTATGGCACATAAAGGTATTTCTTTTCACAGTGCTAGGCGTGTTGTGGAGGGAGAGATCCACCCTCCCGCTTCATCCACTGACCGGTTGACGAACCAGAGGTCTTGGCCGAGGCTCCCGGCCTCGGGTGGAGTTTCATACGCGAATATTGTTAACAATAGTGCGAATAGGGATCATCGACCGTCGGATGTGGTCCCGACTCGTCTCGCGAGGACCGCCCCCCCTCCTGTTGGTTCGACGGACCCCGGACGTGGAAGGCCCCGAGGGACCACGGATAAGCACACCCAAAATTATTATAGACAATTTGATTTACGAGCTAGTGAAATTGGGAAGGAAAAGCAGGGTATTCTGCTGGCGTCGGCAAAGAATGGAGCTGCTGGGGCTCAGCCCCAAACTGAGGCGGCGGGGGCGGACCCACCCCCGATTCATCCATTGCGAGAGCGCCGTGTCGACTGGCGCAAGATTAGAGAGCTGTGGTCTGTTCTGCTTCAACTTATGCACAGTTTCCCGGAGGCGCGATTACACCTCGACGCTTTCCCGGATGACGGCCCGTGGGATGGGGGTAGGCCGTCTCTAGATGAGAATATTGATAAAGATCTTAGTATATCTGCATATAATCGGGTTACGCCTGTAATCGATGAGAGACTTAAGTCTCTCCCCCCACAATAACATTCAATCTTTTATTGTGGAATTGTCAAGGATACGAGAGCAGTAGAAATGAGTTAACTAAGCATGTTATTGATTTTGACCTGGTGATTCTTACGGAAACTAGATGTACTGATACTAAACGGATATATTTTTCAGGTTTTAAAACTGTACAAAGCAAGAACTTGCTTAACAGCGGCGGTGTTGCGATATCTGTCCGTAACCACATCGAATTTGAGATTATCCCTCGCTCACAGCTCCGCCCGGATACGATACTGTTGGTATCAGAACCAAGAATTTGGACAACAACTTGAACATCTTTGCGGTCTACAGACATCGTGGCACTATCGAGTCGCATCACTTTAGATCCCTCTACGGACAAGCACCCGACAACGAGGATACTATTATATTGGGTGACTTCAATGCACACAACACAGCCTGGAATTGCGATTTTACTAAGCCTGGCGGAGCGGTCTTATACGATACGATGCTGGATATGGGCTATATATGCGTTAATATTGACACCAGATCGAGAGTTGGATTTCGAGGACAACGGGATTCTAACCTTGACCTCATGTTTGGATCCACGGAGGTAATGGACAAGGTCGAATACCGACAACTCGATGAGACTTGGAGTAGCGATCACTACCCCATCGCATTTACTTTAGACAACCATATTCCTTCATATAAAAAGCTCACCAATAGAATTTCCTCGAAAAAAAAGACTGGTCGCTGTTCCAGAGGTTTGTGGATGACGCTATTAAGTCGGATCTTCTTCCACATATAGACTCGTTTAAGACAGATGTGAATAACTATTATGAAAAATTCACTACTATTCTTAGATCCTCGGTCGACCGCGCCTCTGGCAGACGGACTGATGCAGAGCGGACTGGACGCCGCCCTATCGGGCGTAAGGTTACCCATAAATGGTGGGACGCCGATTGTGATCAGGCAATACAGGAGAGGAAAAAAGCTTTATCCATTTTTAAGCGTTGCAAATCTCTCCACTCATGGGTGGAATATAAAAGACTACGTGCTGTTGCCAGAAGGACTATCGCTATGAAAAAAAAGAAGAGTTTTGAAGAATTCTGCGCGGGAATTAACCGTTTTACCAGCTTAAGCTATGTGTGGAATACAATTAAAATACTTAAGAATGCAAAACAAAACATCCAATGGAATTGCTGGCACACGAAAAACAGGGAGGAGGAAATTAGGAAATCGATCGATAAACTGGCCCCCCCATTTGCTGGTGTTAACCCATCATTCGAGTTGGGAGATCAGCCGGATGACTCGCCACTTGGTACCCCATTCCAGCGTTCTGAGCTGGATCGCGCGATCAGCATGATTAGGAGGAACTCTGCTCCTGGTCTCGACGGCATAGAGTATAAAATGATAAAGGAACTGCCGGACTCGGGTCTCACTTGTTTGCTCGCTCTGTTTAATGAGATCTGGAGATCGAATTCGCTGCCGAGGGAGTGGTCTCAGTATCAGGTTGTTTTTATTGACAAACCTGGCAAGGAAAAAGTTCGACCGATATTGTTGTCCTCTTGCGTGGGCAAACTTTGTGAACGAATGATCAACGAGCGCCTCACATGGTGGGCCGAAAGCGAGGATAAGTATAGCCCTTCTCAAAACGGCTTTCGCAGGGGAAAATCTTGTGCCGATAACCTGGTCAAAATCACGTCGGATATCCGTGCCTCTATGTGCATAGGTGAGTACACGCTTGCTGCGTTTCTCGACGTGTCATCGGCCTATGACAACGTGGACTTTCGCATCATGATCGACACTCTGATAGCGCTCAACTGTCCTATAGGTATTGTCAGATTTATCTGTAAATGGCTATACCAAAGATTGGTCCGTTTCATTGTTAATTCGCGAGAATTCATTGAACGCCTAGTCTATACGGGACTCCCGCAGGGTGCTGTCCTCAGCCCGGCGTTGTACTCCCTCTACACGGGGAGGCTATGTTCTGACTTACCTGAAGGTGTACTCTCTTGCGAATTTGCTGACGATATTTGTTTGTATATATCTGGTCCAAATAGAAGGCGTAATCAACTCCTACTCCAGCGAGCGGTGAATTTGATTGCGGAAAGGCTACGTGATATTGGACTGGACCTGGAGCCTCAGAAGACTGTTTTGGTGGAGTTCAGCAGGTATGGCCTGTGTGACAGAGCCCTCAGTATAACGGTGCAGGGCTGCGAGGTGTTTAATAGTGAGGAGTCAAAGTTTTTGGGCATATGGATAGATAACGGACTAAAATTCTCCCACCAGGTACAGGAAGTGAGAGGTAAGGTTGATAGAGCAAATGCTATCGTGAGATATTTGAGCAGTGTATCGAAAGGGTTAAAGGTCAATACAGCCCTCATGTTATATAAAAGCCTTGTAAGATCGGTCACTGATTACGGTTGTTTTGTCTATCATCCCAGAGACGCTGCCTCGCAACTTAAATTAGAAAGGGCACAATATAAGGGCATCAGGACGGCGTTGGGCTACAGGAACAGCACTCCGAACAACGTTATCATTGCTGAGGCGAAAGTCAGAAAACTGAAGGATCGAGCGGAGATGCTCGCTAGAAACTATATCTATAGGACCATCGCGTACAATACGGTCGGAACATGTGACAGACTTTAGAAGCTGTATGAGAGAGAGACTTATGTTCGGTACCGGCAGCCGACGTATGCGATCTCTCTATTGGCCCGTATGTGGAAGAACAGTGCGGTGGTGAGACTTTCTATTGGACCTCCGAGGAAATACGAGATATTCCAGGGATCGTTCGAGGCCCACTCCTTTGTCCCTACGATGGACTTCTCCTTTGGATCGACTAGAAAATTTGATAACAAATACACGGATGAACAAATGATCAACGACATAATCTCTAAGTACGAGTTAAATGAGTCCTCTGAAATCATATTCACCGATGGATCGTACAGTTCGGAGTGCTGCGCCACGGGTGCCAGTTTGGTAATCGAAGGTCAGGAAATCGCATACAAGATCAGCATGCCCAAGATATGCTCTTCGTTCACGGCGGAGGTTTTTGCTATTAATGCCGCTTTAAAACTAATAATTGCTCAACGAGAAGCTAGAGACGAGCATATCATCATTCTTTTCTGACTGCAAATCGGCGCTTTCCGCGATCCGCAATAATATATTGTCAGTCCATGGAAATCGATATGCGACTGAGGCTAGACTGCTTATTTACTCTCTCGAAAAGGATTATGGTAAAAGAATTATATTTATCTGGATCCCCTCCCATGTGGGTATAGTAGGTAATGAGTGGGCGGATGCGCTGGCTAAGGAGGCGTCTCGCGAGCCCCCTGATGTGAACATTGAGGTTCCGATCGGCGATTTAATGGCCGTGGCTAGAGAGGAGACTTGGCGTGCTACACAGATCTCTATAAAGCGTGACTCTATTCACAAGGGCTCCTTCTATTTCAATACTTTTTATGACGAAGAGGCCCGCAAGCCTTGGTTTAGCAAGATCAATGCTGAGAGATATTTTGTTACGTTTATCAACAGAGTGAGATCTAATCACTTCAATCTGGGATCTTCTTTATATAGAAAAGGATATGTGGACTCACAACGGTGTGACTGCGGTTATGAACGTGAAGATCTGAATCATGTTTTGCTGCGATGTTCTAAGTACGATGACCTTAGGATCAAGATGGATGAGGACCTTAGAGCCGCGGGTTACCTTGCAGAGATCGATATTTATAGCTTGATTAGGGGCAAGAATTGGAAATTGCTCTATTTTATCTTTGAATTTTTTAAGAAAATTGGAAAGGTAGTATAGCTTTGCACTGGCTTCCTTTATTCCTACTGGATTGGTTTACATTGTGTGTGTCAGATTGTCCTCGGACAGAAGACACCTATTCTCCCTCATCCGAGGGAAAATCCAAAAACCCCCCTATCACTATATCAAAATATATCGAAACGATACAAATTGCAGAATCTCCCCCACTCCATTACGCCTCATCACACGCCCCGTGTTAAGTTGTTAACCAAATTAAAGCTCAGCCATTTAAAATATATGTACAAACTAACGGTTTAACATGTAACTTTTAGGCCCAGTTCAACAGTGGCCAGTTAGCTTAACTAGTAGTTAACTTTCACTCTTCGTCTCTTTCTAACTTCTAAGGTTAGAAAGAGACGGAAAGTGAGAGTTAACTACTAGTTAAGCTAACTGGCCACTGTTGAACTGGGCCTTAGTTTCATTTTTATAATTAGTTTTCTTAAAAATTAGAGGGTATATCAAATTTGATATCGATATTGATTGATATTGAATTTGAGAAAATTCACTTACCTATTTAAGAAAAATTAGTTTATTACAATTTTCGATTTTGATAAATAATGCACGCAGACATATCACGCCGGTTATATACTATAATTCATTTAGAAATAAAAATAAATTGTATATAATATGTAGTTCATTATTAATCTTAAATGGCTGCAAAATTTTTAATATGCTACAAAAATAGCGGTAAGAGATCTATGACATCTTGGAAATTGTGCATATTTTTTAAATTACTTAACATTAATTAATGATTTACGTAATAGAAAATATGTACAAACGTTGGGTCCTCAGACTAAGCAAGGTGATGTCTTTGTGAGAGTGTTGCTCATTTGTAACACTGTACAGCTTGATCTTGAGAACCGCCGATCATCTTCTCGAATGAGTAGATAACAAACTGCACCATAGATCTCCTTAATAGCAACAAGTTCATATATGAATAATATTCATATTTGCGTAATCCTTGTCACGTTATTTCGGATTGATGCTTCATAGTTTCTGCCTGGGGAGGTGCCGTCCTCCGCCGCTGTTGTTTTCAACAGGCGGTTCTCGATCGCTGCCTTTGACGAACGAACTTTTAGCGCTATCTTTGTCATTTAAATAGATTTTACGTCATTTATGAGAGTGAGAGTGCATATAAGAGAGACGCACATGGTGCGTATACACAATTACAGCTACCAGTGGACAGAATATAGGTATAAATGTATTTGCAGTCAGAAACAGACAAAATAGGTACACGTAATTGCAGACTGACACAGACAGGATACCTATACGCAAATTCAGTCAAAACCGGACAGGATCCATATACGTACTTGCAGTCAAAGACGGACAGATTACGTTTACGTCTTACCAGGCAGAGACGGACAGGACGCGTATACCCACGTGCAGATAGCAGCAGTTTAGATGCGTATACGCAAATTCAGTCAAAACCGGACAGGATCCATATACGTACTTGCAGTCAAAGACAGACAGATTACGTTTACGTCTTACCAGGAAGAGACGGACAGGACGCGTATACGCACGTGCAGATAGAAGCAGTCTGGATGCGTATACGCCATTGCCGTTAAAAGCAGACAGAATGGATATAGATGCATTTCCAATCAGACCCGGACAAAATGCGTACACGTAATTGCAGTCAGAAACTGACAGAATACGTCTATGTATAATATTTGCCGTGTTATGCGGACAGGATGCAGATACACACGGATAAGTTCCATTCCGATAGAAACCGGTTAGATGCAGTTAGCCATGCATGCCATACCTATCCGCTTGTACGGCCAGAAGCCGATAGATTGCGTAACCTGTTCCTAACCGTATCTGCCCGTAATTGCGTGGATAGAAACACACAATTTTGCTGACAGAAACAGATAGGTGCGCGTTCTGACCGTTTCTGTCCGGAATTTTTACCAGGGAACCTAGCGACTTGCGACAAGCTATGTAGACAAGCATCATGACATGCGACTCTGCGATTTTAAGACTGCGACCTAAAGTTACGACACTGCGACCGCATTGTAGACCCAGCATTACACATGTTACATCCAATTTTCGGATTAATGCAAAGAATTGAACATGTAAAAATAAACAATTATATTGAACATATTGTTCATAATTATAATAACGTTGATTTTCTCATGCATTTTCGCTTGTCAAGAAGAGCAGCATATCAATTAATAGACCAAATTACAGTGTCTGAAATATTTACTTCTATAGTGTGTATTATCGACGAAATCAATTTAACTTTAAATATATACAGCAATAAAATAGTAAAAATAATACTTAAAAAATGAAAATAAAAATATTTATTATTT
>JASTWK010001300.1:0-39876 GCA_030770225.1 Temnothorax unifasciatus
GACGGCGTGGAGATCGACCGGTGTAGAAACGTCGGAATAACCAGCACGATAAAGAACTACGCGTCGCTGACCGTCGAACGAGCCAAGAGACTGCAGAACGCCGGATGGAGTTATCCGAACGAATTGAATCCGAACAGCGCGTCCCGTCAATTCAACTTTTGCGTACCTTTGAATATTCTTTTGGGTTTCTGCGAGGACTACAAACGTGTGGTGATAAACGCACGACACGAGCTTATCCTGATACGCGCTCGTAACGACGTCAACTGCGTCGTAGATCCGAGAAAAACCGTGCCGAGAGATCCGACCAAGGATCCTAAAGTTACGCTACTGAAAGTGCAATGGCGTATGCCGCACGTGGCGTTAAACGATGTGACTAAATTGTCGCTATTGCGAACGTTGGAGAGCGGACGATTTCTGAGCGTGGGCTTTCGCTCCTGGGACCTGTACGAATTTCTCCTGCTGCAGAGCACGACCAAGCATTCGTGGGCCGTGAAAGCCGCGCCGCAGTTGGAGAAGCCGCGATACGTCATATTCGCGCTGCAGACCGGACGGCGAAACGAATTCACTGAGGACTCCTCGAGGTTCGACCATTGCGCGCTCGCCAACGTGAAATTGTATCTCAACTCCGAATTCTATCCCTACGACGACGTGAACGCGGATTTCGAAAGCGACAAGTTCGCCGTGCTGTACGAGATGTACGCGAAATTTCGAGGAGCGTACTACGGGGACAGTCGTGACGACGCCCTCTTTTCCCCGCGCGAATTCGCGCGGGTAGCTCCGCTTGTGGTGATCGACTGTTCCCGCCAAAACGAAGCGGTGAAGAGCGCCATCGTGGACGTGCGCATCGAATTCGAATGCAAGAAAAACGTTCCGCCGAAGACCACCGCCTTTTGTCTCATCGTTCACGATCGCGTCATCGAGTACGGTCCGCTGACCAATGTGGTGCGCAAAATTATCTAGCGGAAATTGCGATTGTAGGATACCACCTCCTCCCTCCCCCGGAAACGGGAGATATATAAATACGGGAGCCCTTCGATCGTTCCTCAGATTCCGTTAGGAACGAGCGGTTCGAGTACAATTTTTCCAACACGCACCGACTCAATGGCGGCAACGACGACGACGATCTTCGTCGACATGCAGGGATTCTTGATGAGCGACAGATTCGTCGCGAAAGAGGTGGCCGTGCTCCGAAGCGAGACGCGCGAACTCGCGCATTACGTGTTTCGCGCGCCGATGAAGTGGGACCTCCTCACGAGCGCCGAAAAAGCGAGGGCCAGCTGGCTGATGGCGAACCATCACGGCCTCAGTTGGAAAGACGGGGACGTGGACTATCGCCTAGCCAGGTCGATTGTTCGACGCGCGGTGTGCGACAACCTGGATGAGAGAGAAGAGACGGCCGGCACGCGAATATACGTGAAAGGCCTCGAGAAGAAGAGGTGGTTGGAGGAGATTCTCGGCGACGTCGACGCGACGATTGAAACCATCGACGCCGAGTACGACGACATCGATCGGCTGGAGTTTCTTCGCGCCGATCGCGCGTTTCGTTGCGGACGCCATCAACGGTGCTGTGCGATGGAGAACGTAATGAAATTGCGCGACTGGTGGAACGAGCGACGCGAGGGTCTCTCCAGCATCGACTCCACGGATCAAATATAAATGTGTATCCATCCATCTATATATATGTATATATATTTTAATCATTAATAATAAAGAAAAAACAACTTATGCAAAATCAACGAACAAAGCTATTCATTATTCGCATACCTACACCGTATATATATAATCGTACTCGATAACGCTGAGCACGCGAGACAACCGCGAGAGCGATAGCGTCGAGCGCGCGAGACGACCGCGAGCGATAGCGACGAGCGTAAGCGAACGAGAGCGTCGAACTCCGAAGAAGAAGAACGGCAACGATAACGCCGAGCGCGCGAAACTGTCAATGAGCGGAGTCGGGAGCGTCGAGCGGAAGCGCGATATCGGCGGCGGGGGCGTCTAATCTTGTTATTGTTCACACATATTTAATATTTACTATTTAATATTATATCAAATTTAAAAGAATTATATATAAAATAGGGACAGAAGAAACCAAAGAAACGATATAATTATATACATAACAATGTAATTTTATAAAATTTATTACAAAGAGAGCTAACTCCTTTATATTATATTATATTATATTATATTATATTATAATATATTATATTATATACTACTTATTTGCTATATTTTTTTTTACATTCTACATATTATTGATTGGTAGACGGGGAAGGCCAGCCTTCAGGGACGTCGCCTTCGAAGACGTCGTCGTTGACGTCTATCAGGAGGTCGACGTCGATGTTGCCGCGGCCGCTCTCATCCTTGTCTTTGGTCGTCGTCATCATCATCACAGTCGCCGTTATCGCCGCGCTGTTCCATCGAAAAATCAAACCGCGCAATATCGCGATCTATGCTGCGCATCCTCGCAGCATAGAGCTTAATGTGATTTCTCGATTTTTTAATAACCGACGCAATGAGGGTTCTGCACAAAAAGTAAAATATCATTACTAAATGAATATACATATAGATAAATATATATAAAAGATAAATGAATATATATAAATAATAAATGAATATATAAATTATTATATAAATAGATATATAAATAAATATATAAATAAATATATAAATACTGTTATTTTTTTTACGAACTTACATGCGATCGAACATCCGTCTGTCCTCGTCGACGCGGAGCATTAGCTCCAGGCAAGGCGGCGTTCTCTCCATAATTCTCCTTAAGCGATGCTGCAACTGCACCATCGCGTCGTTTACCTCGTCCGTCGCCATGACTAGGGACGTAGTTTGTTCTTGCACCTTCGCGCACACTTCTTGTAATTCGGTTACTTTAGCCATTTTGTTTAAACAAATTTGTGACAACACTGCAGACAGACTACACCCAAGTCTAGCCTCGAGTCCTTATATGTATCGAGAATGCGCTATCAAAAGGATGTGCAATCAAAGAGGGAGGTGCAATCGAAGAAGGATGTGCAGTCAAATAAGGATAGTGCATGTGTAATGAAAACAATTTTTATAAAAAATGCGCATTTTTTTTATCAAATCGACTCTTCCGCCAGAATCGCCGACGCATTTTCCACACCGACACCCCCGCCGCCACCTGTCCGCGCTATCGGTAACGCGCACCCCCGCCTAAGCCGCTCATATCGCGACGCACCGTCATCGCCAATGAAAGAAGCAGGATGAAGATTATTTTAATAATAGCATTTGCATAGAGAAATTGCATTTTTTTCAGACGGACTCATCCGTCGGAATCGACGCATTTTTTTCCCGCCCCGTCGCCACTTGTCCGCGCTATCGGCAACGAGCGTCACCGCACGTCGCGATCGCGCTCATATCGCGCGACGCCGTTATCGCAGTTCCGCCGTTTCTCTCGCTCTCTCTCGCTCTCGACGATGTGGCTCGCGCGCGTAATCGCGTTAACCGTGTGTTTTATCACCGCGAGGTGCGTCAATCCCGCGGATGAGAATTACGAACATACCATCGATTACCTGCAGAAATACGGATATCTGACCAACGATGTGGACGCGTTTCCGGCTCATAGACGAAACGACGTTTTTCGTAACGCCATCGAGGAATTTCAGCGATACTATGGTCTGCCCGGCGATAGAACGCTCGACAACAAAACGCTGCAATTTATGCGTAAACCGCGATGTGGTTTCCACGATATATTGAAGCACGGAACGACGGCGAGTCTATCCAAATGGCCGAAGACTCGCCTGACGTGGGATTTTTTCGTAGCCACTAAGGACGAGCTGAATACCGCGCGGGCCGCGTTCGACCTATGGTCACAGCATTCGGCATTGACGTTCGAACGTTCCGAAACGAATCCTGACATTATAATATCTTGGCGAAGCCTACGTCACGGTAACACGAATACCGACGTAAACGGCCCGAATTGCTCGGCCAAATTCGACGGTCCCAGTAACGTGCTCGCCCACGCGTATCTCCCGACGGACGAAACGGGGTTCGTCTCCGAGGTGCACGTCGACGGGGACGAGCCGTGGCATATTCACGTCAGCAAAAATCCCTCGAATACGTTCTCCCTGCATTTCACGCTGACGCACGAGATCGGTCACTCTCTCGGATTGCCACACACTAATCGCACGACTTCGGTGATGTTTGCGTACTCGCCCGACAAGCAGTATCCAGTTACGCTTGACAAATTCGACATTATTGATATTCAGCGTTTGTACGGTAAAAAACCGACGAACGAGCCCTCGCAGACGCCGGCGCCGCCACCGCCGCCACCGCCGCCGCCGCCGTCGCAGCCATCGCCGGACCTGTGCACCCTCGATCGCGTAAACGCGATATTGATTTTGGAAAATCGAATGTACATCTCGTACAAGCGTTACGTTTGGTCGATCGATCTGGACGGTAGAACGTATACTGGACCGTTAGCCCTGTCGAATCACATAAGCTTTCTTCACGACAATTACACGCGCATAGCCGCCGCCTATCAATCTCTGTCCGGTGATCTCATGGTGTTCGTAGATAATTTGGTATACATGATTCAATATCCCGAATTTACTCTGCAGCCAAATTGGCTGAAGACCTTGCAAGAACTCGGATTTCCCACACAAACGATACTCAACGGAGCGGTGAACACCCACAGAGGACGTTCCTTCGTGCTGTACAACGGTAACATGGTGGGTGAGATAAACGAATGTACAAAGAGAGTCGTCAGATTTACACCTCTCGAGACGACGTTTCCCGGAATACCGACCGGCGTGACGTCGATCTTCCGCTACGTCGACGACAATCTGTACTTCACCACTCGGACGCAATTCTACAGATTCAACGAATTTACAAAAACCGTCACGGCCGCCGGTAAATTCGATCTACGGATGCTGAATATCGTCTGCCCTAAGACCGAACTATTGCAGCAGTTGCGCGATCTTCTCGATCGAATCGCGCGCGTCGGCGATTTAACGTCACCGGCGAGCGATTCGGACGATGACGACGACGGCAGCATTCGGCTTTCCGATCGTCGTACCAGTAGAGGACTGCGCAAATCCCCATACCACACCACGCCACACATCACGCGATATAAGTAAGAACTTTTCTACTTATACCGTTGTGTTCCCGCCACAGTATCAGTATCGCATCGTCAGCCGAATACGACGCGTCGAACAATAAAGCAACGAACGACACTATAGCGCGAGTGCGAAATGTTCTCGACGTTGACCGATCGGCCCGCGCCGAAGGATCTTTCCCATCTCGAGACGGATTCGGAGGTGAACGACAACGGCAAGAGACGAAGGATCGACTCGACGGACGATCATCATCAGGAGTCGCGTTCCAGCTCTCACCCCCCCAACGACGTTCGCAACCCGCCTGCGGTGCGGATCCTGACGACGCGTTATCCGCTGACGACGACTGCCTACTTGACCATCGGTGTCATGGTTAAGTCACCGTGGTACGGTATACCCGCACCTTCGTACGTGGATATCGCCCTGGGAGATAAGCAAGGCAAGGAAATCTCTCTGACGCTCGATATGTGGAAGGGACTACTCGAGCGTAAACACGACATATTGTCGTGTCTGCGATCCACCCTCGTTGAAGGATCCCGTCCTCCCTCACCGATATCGATCGGAGACCTTACGCTGCGATTCGGATTGCTCAACAACATGTCGATCTTGCGTATGGAGCTACCCAACGCGGCACGTCTGGTAATGTCGCTCCCCACCCTGCTCACGCTGTACGATTTCCAATTTTGCGTCGATCTCATCGTCTCAGCGCTGAGCGCGATAACCGAGGAAATCGACGCGAAGTGTTCGCGCTATCAGGAGATAGCTGCCAACGCAGTTAAGATGGGGACTTCGGCTAAGACTGCGATACTGAAAAGCGAATTTTTCGATCCTAACAAGATCGTCGACTGTGAGATTACCGCGCTTTGTTTCAAATCCTGAATGTCGCAACGCATGTTTACACCTATATAATCGTACACGCAAAAATGTAAACGCGTATCGACGTATGTAAATATATTTTATTTCCGCTCTTACGCGGATATCTCATACATGTGTTCTCTCTTTCTTTTCTCTTTTTCCAGATCCGTACCTATCTCGATACGATCCCGCGCTCCCTAGATCCCCCGACTCCGTTACTCCGCAATCACCGCGATTGCGTCATCTACGATACGTAGAGAGAAGGATCGAAGCAACTTTCGAACCGAGACGAACAAGAACGAAGAACGGTTATCGCGACTCGCCAAAAAGAACGACCTTGAACACGTTCGAATGCGTTTTCGCGCGCTCACCCACTCCACCACGCGGAGACGTCGAGAAGAGCGACCTTGAACAGGTTTGAACGAGTTTGGACGAGTTCGAACGCGCGAGATAAAAATTTAATCGCGAATCGGGGCGGATTTCCGTGCGCGGCCGATAACGCCGATCCGAGCGTCCTCTCGGAGCGACCGGGAACGACGATCCCCCCACCCCGGTGGCAACACCGCGCAGCGAAATCAGCCGCCTAGGGAATTTACGTCTTTCAGGTTACCGCCAAATGTGCGGTAAAAATATACTCGCATCTGATTGGACAACCTCGAGTCTTTGTACTCGTTTCTGGTTGGCCAGAGATAAGATTGTGTCCAGTTACTAGTAAATCGCGTGGGTCTTTGTACTCGTTTCTGGTTGGCCAGAGATAAGATTGTGTCCAGTTACTAGTAAATCGCGTGGGGAATTTTCCCCACAACTCCCCCCCTCCTTCCGCCCCGCAGCGACGAAGAGAGCGCGCGACGCCGCGATTGACGTCGCGACGCTCCCTTTCGGGAAAAAATTAAGATTCGCGATTTTACCCCTTAGTCGCGCGGCGCGCTCGATCGCGGTCGGACGCGTCGCCGCTCCGAGCGCCCCCCTCCTCGCACCGTCGGTATCTCCCCCATCCTCCCCAACCCCCCTCGAGAGTACCTGAGTGCAGAAGTCACCTTACCTCACTCCGTCTTCCCCCCACCAGCTGCTCCTCCCGGACCCCCCTCGCCCATCTCTTATGGCGTTCCCCCCGCGGAACGCGTCCCCCCCCCCCGCCCCCGAAATTGCATCTGAGGGTCGGAGTATATATTCTTCATCTACTGCTGATCACGAATATGACCTCAGATTTTCAAAATTCAAAATGGCGGATCCAATATGGCGGACCAAATTCGTAAAAAGTTTCTTGCTCAAGTTGAAATTTGTCACTCAGGGGTTTTCGGGGTCGCTGATCACGAATATGACTTCAGATTTTCAAAATTCAAAATGGCGAATCCAATATGGCGTCCCGCGACATTTCTTTTTTTTGGGTCCAGCTTATGCGTGTTCAGCCATAAATGACTGCGATATTGTATATTTTCTAATTCTACTGAACACTGAATTCCTTGCTCATGCGAGCGATCCACGACTGCGACCTTTAGTTCACTCCGTTATGTTGAGGGCTGAATTTATGCGTGCGTTAAACAACTTTGCTGTGTTTAAGTCGCATTCAGGGTTGGGTCGCGCGCACGCATGCATACATGCATAAATGGTTAGGCTTATTTGGTCCTGATGCGGGTCAGGTTCTATATTTTTTATATTCTTCGGGGAGGGTTTTATACCCCCAACTTTCAACTCTCTTACCGCACGCCTCTGGACAAGGCGTGGCTTCATCCATCTTGTTTGTCCTGGAGTGCTTCTCTGGACAAGGTGCACTCGACTGATTGTCCAACTCACACAAATATGGCTGATCAAAAGGAAAAGGAAAATAAGTTACTGTCTCAGGGAGACTCGGAGGCCCAGGGGCCGGCGCGGGGGGACTATGGTCCCAGAGACCCCCGTGTCGATGAGCATGCGACGCATGTCTCAGAATCAAGCGATGGGCCAGCTCCAGCTTCAAGTTCGGTGTTGAAGTCGGATACAACAACTACTCCGACTAATCCAACGAGGGATAACAACACCTCTGGAGCCCTGACCGACTCTTTGGAGAACTCGCCGACTGAACAACATGGCATTTTGTCTCCTGATGTGAACACAAAAGAATCGGTCCCCTCTTCTTCTGACCACCGTTCCGTCACCTTGGACACACCAGGTAGAACGATGGACTTCATACTAAAACATAATCTACCTAGACTTGGAAATTCCGGCCTAGCGGACATATCGGCGGCTCAAACTTTAGATCCTGCTGTATCGCTGGCTAAGAAGATTAACTACACCGACTATGTCAGTGAACTTACCCCTCCTGCACGTGTCTCTGACACAACTCATGATGACTATGATGCAGACAGCATGGGAGTTGACGATAGTGAGGACACTATTTGTGATCCGGTCATAATCTTGGACTCCGATGAGGAGTCTCTTTCTACTAAAATAACCTCGAAGAGAAAGGCAAATTTTTCTCCACCTTCCCAGGACGCCAATTCTTCGATGAATTTGTCATTTAGGCACCTGAAGAAGCCAAGGCCCTCGAGGATCAGGGTTAGAGACCCTCCGGCAACGCAAGACTCCCTTGACGGGAGGACCCGCATGGAGGTAGTGCCCGCGGAAGAGCTAGAGAATATGGAGTTAAGCGAACTATCCGACCTTGCATCGTCCCTCTTATACGCCTGCTCATCCCGTTTTAGGGACCTAAGTTGAGCGGTCAATTCTAAGTTTTGAGCTTTAAGCGAGGAGTCATCGTTCATTAAATCTAATTTCGAGAATACAATTCCGAAAATCTCCGATATGTTAAGAAGACCACGTTTCAGGGAACCACTAAGTGGGCCCTGAAGACTCTTGCTATCGATTCTAATTGTCTCGATCTTCTCTAGGAAGGTCGATGCAAGGTCGGATAGTTCGCTTAACTCCATATTCTCTAGCTCTTCCGCGAGCAGGCGTATAAGAGGGACCAGATAACCTTGAAAAAGGAGAACGACGAGCTGCGGAGAGAGCTGGCAGCCCTTCGTGACAGAGTTTCGAAACTGGAACACAGTGCTGTTCCTTCATCGCCGTCTCCGGTTTTTGCCTTCGGGGAGGATTTGCCCCCTCGAGCTTTTGCCTCGGATTTCAGCAGGGTTGCTCACCGTGAGAATGAAACCCCGGATATAAGCGGTACTTGGTCTCGGGATCAAAATGGGAACCCACGCGAGAGCGAACCGCCTTCGAACCGGATTAAACCTAATGTCGCTGATCCGACTTCTTTCCGCGACGCTCCTCCTCTCCCACAGAGATCGAGGATAATCGAAAACAGATCTTTCGCTGGTAAATATAATATTTTGAAATCCACTGATACTAGGAGACCCGACCCGCCTGTGACAAATAAGCTCCCTGTTAGAGCGGTAAGGGAAGTCAGGAAAAGATCCGGAGTTTCTACTTCTGATTTTCCGGATGACTCTGAGGAAGAAAAGGACAGTGAGATTCAACGCATCAATGAAGAGATGCACGAGCTGTCCAGACGGCGTCGAGAGTTGAAATCCAGTAAACGTGGAAAGACTCAACTATCTATTCTGAAGCACAAATCTACCGACGACGATTCTTCCAGGAATAAATCTACTGTCTCGAGAGGAAACCCTCGAGAGTCTCGCGGCCCCTCGCGTGCTAGGGACCCTCCCCCTCCCCCCTCTGGTGGAATTGGGGATTCCCGACGCGGCAGTGGCCGTCGTAGGCCTCCTAGGACCGCGGCGGTAACGATCACCGCTCTCGACAAGAAGACGTCCTACGCGGATATTATGAAAAAGGCCCGCAACAATATCGCTCTGGACACACTTGGTATAGAAGAGTCCAGAATTCGCAAAGGCATTAGTGGCGGTCTGATTATCGAGATCCCCGGAAACGACGGTGCCCAGAAGGCAGAGATTCTTATGAATAAACTGCGAGAAGTTCTCGATAAGGACGTACGCGTGACTAGGCCGAAGACTATGGCCGAACTTCGCATCTGGAATTTGGACGATTCCATAACATCTTTGGACATTATTAACCTTATCTCGGTCTCTGGTGACTGTGATAGCAGCGAGGTTAAACTAGGTAATATCAGACCTATGCCCAGCGGTCTCTTTTCGGTTTGGGCAAAATGCCCAATCTCTGCTGCGTATCGAGTATCTTCCTCTGGGAAGATTAAAATAGGTTGGACCGTGGCCCGTGTAGAGATGCTCGCAGCGCGCCCGGTCCAATGCTACAAGTGTTGGCGCTTTGGCCACGTTCGGTCTACATGCACTTTTGAAGAGGATAGGACTGGCCACTGCTTCAGGTGTGGCGCAGGGGACCATAAGATTGACACCTGTCTATCGGCCCCTTGCTGTGTCGTTTGTAGGACTGCTGGTAGGCCCCATAATCATAGACTGGGCACTACCAATAAATGTACGGAGCGAGAACCCAGGCCGGCTGGCTCACGGCCTGGAACGGACCTCAACGCTGGATCCCAATCGCAGCAATGACTCGATTCATTCAAGCAAACCTGGGGAGGAGCAGGGAGGCTCTCGACCTCCTCGTCCAGCACTCGGAGGAACTGGGAGCCGCGGTGTGCTTGGTGTCTGAGCCTTACGCCCGCACATCCGGCTCCCAGCAATGGTTCCACAGCAGGGATGGACTTGCTGCGATTTATATAAACACGCAAATCGCCAGACACCCCGCGGTTCTGGTCGCTCAAAGGGTAAGTTCTGTCCTGATTAGATATGGGTGTGTTTTTGTCGCGTCGTGTTACGTGTCACCTAACGTGGATGTTACAGGATATTCCAGTTTTCTGGACGAACTGACATTCGTGTGCTCCGCCGCTACGGATGGCGGGGTTCTGATTGTGTGTGGCGACTTTAATGCGCACTCCCAATTCTGGGGATCTGCCTCTAATAACCGTAATGGAGTCCTACTTGAGGAGTGGATAGCACAGGCGGATCTACGCCTGGCGAACATCGGGAACAGCTGTACATTTGTGGGCCATCAGGGGTCATCCATTATAGACCTGACGTGGGTCTCCCCTGGTTTGCTTGGTCGTATAAGGGAATGGACTGTCAGGGAGGACGTTGAGTCCCTCTCTGACCATCGTTACATTACATTCAAGCTCGATGACGCTCCTAGTCGCGTGTCGGGACCTGGTGCCCCGCCTCCCGTTCGTCAATGGAATTTTCGAGAGGTGGATGCGGATCTGTACAGGGAATCCATGGAGTGGTCCTGCTCGGTCACACCTAGGGATGAGAATTACCTGATAAATTTTAAACCGGATCGATGGATCTACCTTAACATGATAAACGCCTGTCATGCGGCTGTTCCGCTTGTCCGCTCGTTCGGGAGGAGACGGAGTGCGTATTGGTGGAGCGCGGAAATTGCCTCTCTTCGTACCGAGGCTATTAGGTTGCGCCGTATCTGGACCCGCGGTCGTTCAGGGGACCCGCGGCTTGTGGCTGAACAGAAGAGATCTGACTATGTCAATGCAAATCGTGCATTAAAGCTTGCCATCAGAAAATCTAAAACTAATGCCTGGCAAGAGTTAATAAGTACGCTGGACGAGGACCCCTGGGGACTCCCATATAGGGTGGTCATGGGCAAGTTGCGTAGAGCTGCGCCTGGACTTACAATTACTCTGGAGCCGGACACTCTGACAACGCTTCTTAATAAGCTATTCCCACCGGGTAACCCACTTGTGCGGGTGGACCTTGGAGACGGCGAGCCTGACTTTGTTCCAATTACTGCTGAGGAAACCAGGGCCGCTATAGCGGCTAAGAGGAATTCGAGTACTGCTCCGGGCCCCGATGGCCTTAAGGCCACAGCACTTAAACTAATGCCTCCTAACATGATCCTGAGACTTACGGAATGCTTCAACATCCTTTAAAGCGTCCTTTTAAAGCGTTTTCCCCCCCTCTTGGAAGGTCGCGGACCTGGTGCTGGTCCCCAAGGGTAAGCCTGTATTGGGTGAGCCTCCCAAGGCCCGGCCAATATGTCTTTTAAATGAAGTCGGGAAGACATTCGAGCGTGTCATCGCTAAGAGAATCACGGACCATATGGAGTCTACTCCCGCCGCGAATCTTTCAGATTTCCAGTTCGGCTTTCGGCGCATGCGATCCACCGTAGATGCCCTATCATTAGTCAAGAATATTATCACGGGCGCACGTGCCAACGGGCTAAAGGCCTTAGCTTTCTCAATTGATATAGAGAATGCCTTTAACTCTGTAAAGTTACCGGGCATCAGGAGAGCTATGAGAGTTAGGAAGTTCGGCATCTATCTCAGGAAGATTGTCGAGTCTTATCTCTCCGACAGGAAGATAAAATTCAGAACCGCGGACGGGAGGAGATTTCGACGTGTAAACAGGGGTGTACCGCAAGGTTCCGTTTTGGGTCCTCTCCTCTGGAACCTCGTCTATGACAGCGTTCTGAGGACTCTCATATACGACAATTGTCACATCATATGTTACGCGGACGATACACTACTGATCGTCATCGGCAATGATTTCGATTCCATTTGCGCTAAAGCAGTAGAGTGTCTTCAGCGCATACTGCTTAACATCCGTGGTTTGGGCCTGGAGGTTTCCTGGGCTAAGTCGGAGGCCATTTTCTTTGGCAGCTGCCCGAAAAACTCATTCCTCGAAATCGAGGACCACAAAATCTATTTCTCTAATGTCTTGAAGTACCTTGGCGTATATATCGACAGGCGATGGAATTTCGCGCAACATTTTTCGCGGGTCTCTTCCAAGGCGACTGGAGTGAGTCGTGCCTTGTGCGGGGTCCTTCCAAACCTCCGTGGACCTCTGGAGAATAGAAGGAGACTTTATTTTAACGTAATTACCTCGATCGTTCTCTATGCTGCTCCTGTTTGGAGCGGGGAATTATTGGGCTCTGGAACTCAGCGGCGTTTGATGGCGCGAACCCTGCGACTAATTGCTTTGCGTACCGTTATGGCGTACCGGACAGTATCGTATGAGGCCGCCACCCTACTTGCTAGGGTGCCGCCCATACATTTGTACGCCGATTACATCCGTCGCGTATACGATGTCCTGGCCGAGATAAAGCAGTCGGGTACGTACACCGTGGACTCTCCGAGGGACGTTCGCACGGATGAATGGCTCGTTCTTAGAAGACAGTGGCTCGAGCACATCTCACGGGCGGACTTACCCGGAAGAAGAACGAGAGAGGCCATAGCCCCCAATTTCGATGAGTGGCTCGATAGGAGGTCCGGCTTTCTCTCGTTTAGGACTACTCAACTGCTCACGGGGCACGGCTGCTTTGGGTATTACCTCAATAAAATAGGTAAAGAGGATTCACCGACCTGTAGGTATTGCTATTCCTCTCCGGATACTGCCGAACACACTTTGGCCGAGTGTGCGCATTGGGGCCCCGAACGCGGAGAACTTACCGCTGTGGTCGGCCAGGATCTTTCCCTTCCAGCGGTCGTCTCGTCCATATGCGGCTCCCGGGAGGCTTGGCGCGCTTTTGCGACTTTCCCGGAGCGCGTTATGCTTAGAAAAGAGGATGACGAGAGGAGACGACAACAGGGTCTCCTTAATGAAGACATTGTCCACGGAATTGCCCCGGAGGACCCTTGATGTATCCTGCGTGTGAAACATTGTAATCTCCGCGCGTGCGTTTTTATGACTTGCGTTGCGTCGCTTTAAGTTAGTTTTTGGGGCCCCCGGGGCTCCCTGGGGGGGGGGGGGGTCGGTTGGCCGGGGGCGGCTGCTCGTTGCTTTCGGGTCTCCGGTGCCGCTTTTCGCGGCGGCCGGGGGCTCTTGCGGCTGCCGTCTTCGGTGGGTCGTCCTCCCCCTGGGAGGGCCCCTGCGGGAATCGCGGCCTCTTCTTATGTTGCGTCTGCCCTGCGGACTCGCCTTTTCCTCCCCCTATTATTTTAATTTAATGTATCGGCTGGTCTTGTGACCAAAGGGGGGTCGTCCCTGCATCGTTGGAGTTGCGGAAGGGATTCCCGCCTCCGCATCGAGTCGGTCCTCGACTCAGTTTCTTCTTGCGTTTGTGTTCTGCGAATGGGAAATAATTTTTCCCCCGGGGGGGAGAATGGCGGGTGCCACTCGGGCGATTTTTGTGTTCTATGTGGCGGTGGTGGTTTTTTCCTCCTCCTCCTTCTTCCTTCCCAGGATTTTTATCCTGGTTTTGTTCTATGTGGTGGTGGCTCCTCCTTCTTCCTTCCCAGGATCATTATCCTGGTTTTGTTCTCTGTGGAACCCCCCCTCCGGATAGAGGGGGTTCCTGTTTGTTGATCAGTTCGTGTGCGTCTGTGATTCGTGCACGTGCTGTTTATGTGGGAGCGTGTTTGTTTCGCGGGGAAGTCCCCGCAGTCGATGAAGATTCTCCTCTACTGATATGACTGCCCGCGGTCATATCATGAGGAGTTTCGGAGACGGTCGAAAGGATTGATTTTCTCAACCTTTCGTACTAGGTGTGGCTCTCTTCCGCGATCAAGCTCGCTCCCCGGTCGATCCTCCGTGTGGTCTTTCGTGTAGCCGTTTATCTGTGTCCTGGCGCTTGCGCAGGGACTGTCACCCCGTACGATGTAATACCTCAGGTCTCCCGTACGTCGTGACTGTAGTCCTTAGTCCTGAGTGGTAGGGAGAGGGGTTTTTAGTGGGTGCAAGCCCCACACACCCCGGGAGCCGGGCCCGGGCAGTGCGCGAGGCAGTTTCCCCTCTTCCGCGTAACCCAAAAAAAAAAAAAAAAAAAAGCTGCCCCTCCCGGACCCCCCTCGCCCATCTCTTATGGCGTTCCCCCCGCGGAACGCGTCCCCCCCCCCGCCCCCGAAATTGCATCTGAGGGTCGGAGTATATATTCTTCATCTACTGCTGATCACGAATATGACCTCAGATTTTCAAAATTCAAAATGGCGGATCCAATATGGCGGACCAAATTCGTAAAAAGTTTCTTGCTCAAGTTGAAATTTGTCACTCAGGGGTTTTCGGGGTCGCTGATCACGAATATGACTTCAGATTTTCAAAATTCAAAATGGCGAATTCAATATGGCGGACCGAATTCGTAAAAAGTTTAACCCCCGAGTAACAAATTTCAGCTTGAGCAAAAAACTTTTTACGAATTTGGTCCGCTATATTAGATCCGCCATTTTGAATATTGAAAATCTGAGGTCATATTCGTGATCAGCGACCCCGAAAACCCCCGAGTGACAAATTTCAGCTTGATCAAGAAACTTTTTACGAATTCGGTCCGCCATATTGGATCCGCCATTTTGAATTTTGAAAATCTGAGGTCATATTCGTGATCAGCGACCCCGAAAACCCCCGAGTGACAAATTTCAGCTTGATCAAGAAACTTTTTACGAATTCGGTCCGCCATATTAAATCCGCCATTTTGAATTTTGAAAATCTGAGGTCATATTCGTGATCAGCGACCCTAAAAACCCCTATGTATGATATTATACATGAATTCGGTAAATACTTTTGCTAATAATGAATTTTTCGCTTAAAAAGTAATATTTTTTAGTATTTGTTTATTGATATCAACAAATTCGGTGACAATATTCACCAATTGCATGTAATTTTAGATTCTCTGACATGTTACAATATTGAAATTACAAAAAAACCCGAAAAAAATCGATTAAAAACTGGCTTAAAAACGGAATAAATGGTGGTAATCTAGGTGGGATAGATTCTATCCCGCTGTGCCGCAAAGGGTTAAGACATTTCTTTTTAGACATTGTATAGATTTGTAACGATGCGCCCCTTACACCAAGGCATCGTTCCCGGCTATCACCCGCCGGATGCCGCTCGACCGATCTTCCGTCGGGCGAGGACAGGGCGAGGTGCGCCCACATTTTAAACGCTTGAAACGCACCGTGTGCGCGGGAAACCGCCGCACCGGTGCCTTCCCGCGCGACGCCGACGAGCGCCGGCGAGGGCCGACCTCCGCCGAAGACGGGAGCACGGAATCGCGCCGCTCCCGCCACCGCGCGGTTCGCCTGACGATCGGCCTCCCCTCCCGCCGAACTCGCCGCGCCGAGCGGCATATATAAACCGGCGCACTCGGCGAGACGGTACCTTTTTCGTCTCTACCGTTCCGACCGAAAAACCTATCCTAAGCTCCTAGGGCGACACGCAAGCCGAGGTCCAGAGTGTGGGTCTCGAATGAGGGTTCTCAAGTGTCCCCGACGCCATCACACGTTCCGACGATTACGGCTAGCCGCGGTCGAGCGTGCTCGGCCCCGCAGCGAGGGTTCTCACGACCGTAGCGCCGGGACACCGCCATCCTAAACATTCGCGCATCCCGCCGATACGAAGTGCACGTGCACTCTCGTCCGTTGTACATAACGCGTTCCGTTCTTGCCTGCGAAAAGATACCGTATCTCTGTACCGCGTTCCGGTCTTACCGTTGTATTATACCGCGTTTCACATCTCTGTACCGCGTTCCGTTCTTACCGTTGTATTATACCGTGATCCCGAACTTCTGTACCGCGTTCCGCTCTTACCGGTGTAATATACCGCGATCCGCGAATTTAGCGAGCCCCGCGTGGGGTAAAATACCCGTTCTCCCGCGTGCACCGTTGTTCCGCCTAGCCAGCCGAGTGCAGCTGCACTGCTGACCGTCGTAACATACCGCGTTCTGCCGCAATCGGGCGGCCGTTGCAATATACCGCGTTTGTGTGTAACGCCGAGTTACGCCTGTCTGCCGACCGTTGTAATATACCGCGTTTGTGTGTAACACCGAATTCCGAGTTGAATATAATAAACGATATCTGTGCATTGCGAATTGGTTGTTGTCTCTGGGCCTGTCATCGAACCCCTGGGGCCCTATTCTCGAATCGTTTTCATGAAATTCGCATGCGAAATTCAATGCTTTTCAAATAGAAAGTCGCATACGAAAATCATTAGGGCAGGCTCGAGAATACGGTCCCTGATCCGGCAATCCCGTCCGCGTTCGATAAAGTCAGGCCGTTACAGATTAACTATAGATGTTTAATGGAGCTTCGATGGATAACTAATAGACGTTAACTAGACGTTTAATGGAGCTTTAATGGACAACTAATAGACGTTAATTAGACTTTTAATAGAGCTTTAGTGGATAACTAATAGACATTAATTATACATCTATCTATTATGGATGTATAATAGACTTATCCCACACGGAACATAAGGGCCGGTCTACAATGGGTGTTGTAAGTCGTGAGTCGTAAAAATTAACCAATCACAATCTATTATTCTCCTTGCGGTCGAAGAATAATGAACTGTGGTTGACCAATTCTTACAACTTACGACTTACAACACCCATTGTAGACTGGCCTTAACATCCATTAGACGTCCACACAATCTCCATAGCTCCATGCGACCTCTATCTCCACGGTGGACGTCAGATAGATCTCTAATAGAGATCCATATACTGTCTCCATCATAGATATCTTCTATAAATCCATAATGGACATCCATTAGACGTCTATTATGGATGTATAATAGATTTATATACGTAATGTTTCCAACAGATCAATATTTAAGTTTTATAAGTAAATTTAAATTTTTAGATAATTTAAAATTATTAATTTTTATACAATTTTTAGAAGTATTACGTTATATACATAAAATACATAGATTAACCGCGAGCGTTAGTAACGCGCACTGCCGCGATGCTGTTTCATAAATATATTTACAAACACAAATAAATTTTGTAATGAGCCGACACTGGTTTTTTTTTCTGACATTCACCCGTCATTAAGAAATATTATATCATATATCTAATTCAAAATTTTATTATTCTTTTTAAACTGAATTTGTTTTTTAAGGGGATCCTATAGTGAAGGCCGAACTTCCTCGACGTCGGTAATGTCAACTTCGGCAAAGGCCGAACTCCGACGCGGAAACGCCACCCGTAAGGTGGTGCCACTGGTGGTGACAACGCGAAACTCCGTACACTCACGCACACCACTGAATTGCTCACACGGACGCACGGTGGTAGAGAGACATATGCTATAGACGCGGCAACGCCGCGCGGCGTTGCCGCGTCTATGGATTCTTAGCAATACGGCCTGAACCTGAAAATGCTTTCTGGCCGTCCGTAGCAGAAGGCAGTAACGTATCAAGGCTAATAAGCACCCGCTTTTTATAAATTACATATATTCTTATGCACACATGTGCATATATATATATATATAATATGTATCTAATTATTATGTGTATGTTTATAATTGTCTGATGACAAATAATAACAGTAGCATAATTGAGAATGTGAATTAGTATACATAGTATGTATTGACGCGGGTACTTATTAGACTTGGAAATTTACTGCATCTCTTGCACCTCTAATAATTTTTTTCTTGTAATGTAAATAAATGATGTAAAACTCTTTCAAAGGATCTATCCATTCTTGATGGGGTAAAATAATAACTTCTATAACAAATGCAATAAATATTAAATTTATAGTATTGATTTATATAACTAATTTTATTCTGTCTTTATATAGAAAAATATACCTGTGAACATTATAGATAACAAACTGAATAAAAATCTTAATTATTATAACATAATCCCAGTAAACCAGTTTGTAACTGTTACGTAACTTAGGAAGCACATGGAAAGAACAACTCTTCATTAGTACCTATACTTTACTCCTGTAAAAGGATTTGCGATCTATAAAGCCGTTTCAAAGAACGAACTTTGACAGATATATATATGTCGTACAGATGCCTCGTTAGACAAGGACAGATATCTCTCGTATTATTCCTTTCTCTCCTATGTATGTAATTTGCATGCACCCATTTACTCCTCTCTCTCTCTCTCTCTCTCTCTCTCCATCCCTGTCCCTCTCTCTCTTAGTACACTAGGTAGCGTACACTTAGTATGGTAAAATCAGGATTTTTTGGAAGTGTGGCGTTAGGATTTTAGGGTATATTTGAAGAAAGAAAAACGGTAATGTTATTTAGGACAAGAAACTCTATTTATTATTTCGTTGATAAAATGTTGGGAAATATAAACGAAAATACATATATAAATGAAATATATTATGATATATTATTTTTTTTATTGTTACTGTCGAAAGTAAATAATTTTACATAAAACCAGTAATGCAATTGAACATAGATATACATACACACGCACACGCATACGCAATCGCACATACATACGCATACGCACATACATATTATTTTTATTATTTTTTCTGTGGGCCCCAGGCCCCGTCCACAATGACGATATCACGGACATGGGACGTCTCCAGGATCATACTCTGATTACTTTGTACTAACAATAAGAATAATTCTGCATAAACTTTTTTTATTTTGTGCCTTTATATCATATGTATTTTTCAAGCAAAGTACATTTGCAGAATATATGCGATGGAAGATGTATACACACACACACACACACACACACACACACACACACACACACACACACACACACACACACACACACACACACACACACACACACACACACACATACACACACACACACACACACACACACACCACACGTACAAACAATATCTTGAGAAATAAAAATAAGATTTACGACTCTCATAGAAATAATATTCATTTTCAGAAAGTAATTATATTACAATAAATATCATATTTCGATCAAGCTATTTCTTATTCAATTTATTTATTGTTGTGCATACAAAATAATAGGAATTGCTTATATATAAATGTATTTATATGGATATACACACATTAATAATATTTTTATTATGAAAAATAAAATTAATAATATAATGCATAAATATTATTGAATTGTTGTAACTACTTTCTACAAATCCATATTTTTTATTTTTGCATCGTATCATTGATTTTATTTTTAACATTATAGATATTATCAATGTGTGTATATCCATATAAATACATTTATATATAAGCAATTCCTACTATTTTGTATGCACAACAATAAATTAAATAAGAAATAGCTTGATCAAAATATGTTATGATATTTATTGTAATATAATTACTTTCTGAAAATGAATATTATTATTATGAGAGTCGTAAATATTAATTTTATTTCTCAAGATATTTGTGTGTGCGTGCGTGCGAGCGTGCGTGCGTGCGTGCGTGCGCGCGCGCGCGCGCGCGCGCGCGCGCGTGTGTGTGTGTGTGTGTGTGTGTAATATATGTACGCACACGCACACGCACACGCACACGCACACGCACACGCACGCACGCACGCACGCACGCACGCACGCACGCACGCACGCACGCACGCACGCACGCACGCACGCACGCACGCACGCACGCACGCACGCACGCACGCACGCACGCACGCACGCACGCACGCACGCACGCACGCACGCACGCACGCACGCACGCACGCACGCACGCACGCACGCACGCACGCACGCACGCACGCACGCACGCACGCACGCACGCACGCACGCACGCACGCACGCACGCACGCACGCACGCACGCACGCACGCACGCACGCACGCACGCACGCACGCACGCACGCACGCACGCACGCACGCACGCACGCACGCACGCACGCACGCACGCACGCACGCACGCACGCACGCACGCACGCACGCACGCACGCACGCACGCACGCACGCACGCACGCACGCACGCACGCACGCACGCACGCACGCACGCACGCACGCACGCACGCACGCACGCACGCACGCACGCACGCACGCACGCACGCACGCACGCACGCACGCACGCACGCACGCACGCACGCACGCACGCACGCACGCACGCACGCACGCACGCACGCACGCACGCACGCACGCACGCACGCACGCACGCACGCACGCACGCACGCACGCACGCACGCACGCACGCACGCACGCACGCACGCACGCACGCACGCACGCACGCACGCACGCACGCACGCACGCACGCACGCACGCACGCACGCACGCACGCACGCACGCACGCACGCACGCACGCACGCACGCACGCACGCACGCACGCACGCACGCACGCACGCACGCACGCACGCACGCACGCACGCACGCACGCACGCACGCACGCACGCACGCACGCACGCACGCACGCACGCACGCACGCACGCACGCACGCACGCACGCACGCACGCACGCACGCACGCACGCACGCACGCACGCACGCACGCACGCACGCACGCACGCACGCACGCACGCACGCACGCACGCACGCACGCACGCACGCACGCACGCACGCACGCACGCACGCACGCACGCACGCACGCACGCACGCACGCACGCACGCACGCACGCACGCACGCACGCACGCACGCACGCACGCACGCACGCACGCACGCACGCACGCACGCACGCACGCACGCACGCACGCACGCACGCACGCACGCACGCACGCACGCACGCACGCACGCACGCACGCACGCACGCACGCACGCACGCACGCACGCACGCACGCACGCACGCACGCACGCACGCACGCACGCACGCACGCACGCACGCACGCACGCACGCACGCACGCACGCACGCACGCACGCACGCACGCACGCACGCACGCACGCACGCACGCACGCACGCACGCACGCACGCACGCACGCACGCACGCACGCACGCACGCACGCACGCACGCACGCACGCACGCACGCACGCACGCACGCACGCACGCACGCACGCACGCACGCACGCACGCACGCACGCACGCACGCACGCACGCACGCACGCACGCACGCACGCACGCACGCACGCACGCACGCACGCACGCACGCACGCACGCACGCACGCACGCACGCACGCACGCACGCACGCACGCACGCACGCACGCACGCACGCACGCACGCACGCACGCACGCACGCACGCACGCACGCACGCACGCACGCACGCACGCACGCACGCACGCACGCACGCACGCACGCACGCACGCACGCACGCACGCACGCACGCACGCACGCACGCACGCACGCACGCACGCACGCACGCACGCACGCACGCACGCACGCACGCACGCACGCACGCACGCACACACACACACACGTATATGTACATCAAGTACTAAATATATACATATATATGCAATGTCGGAAGTGTAAGACATATGTATAATGTATATACTAAGCATATACTAAGAATTAGCAAAAAATAAATTTTTATTTTCTAGAAAAGTATTATTCACAAAAGTAGTAATAACAACAAATATTATATTAGTAAATTAGTAATTAGTAAAGAAATTACTAATTACGTAAAAATTATATTTAGGCAAAAGCAAATAACTTGTTATTTTAAAAATGTATAATTTGTGAGACAAAAATTTTTAGTTACGTGAGACAAATAAATTAATTTTTATTAAAAATTGATAATTAGTAGAAATAAATTTTTTATTGTAAAGATAATAAGTATTTTGTAAAAAATGAATTACTACTTATTTCAAAATTAATAATTGGTAGAAAATAATCACGATTTTTTTCAATAATAAATAATAATCAATCAATTCTTTATTCACTCCCCTTCCGGGGTTGGAAAGGCGTTTTTTTTAGGAAAACGTTCTCAAAAACCTTTACACTTCAATCAATAAACACATATCATATAACACATTTTACATGGCGTTTTACAGAGTACCCAACCCCTTACATATACTTATTCACACCTGGCCTTTAGGCGACCTTACAATTATATTACTATTACCCTCCCTACCCCTTCTTGTGCCTTCCCTCCGTCCCCTCCTCCCGGTCCGCCTCGTCCTCGTCTGTGTCCATCAACCGTTTTTCCTCCATCCTCTCCGCGATCTCGTCCTCCGCCGACTTCCCTGCCCTCCCACTTTCCTCTTCCTTCTTTTTCTTTCTTTTCCTTCTATAATCCTTTCCTCCATCGACTTGTCTATTTTCCTCTTTATTTTACTTCCTTCTTTCCTTCTCGTTTCTAGTTCGCCTTCTTGTCGATTACTATCGTTCCTTTGTATTCCATCTTTCGTTCCCTCTTTCTTTTTTCTTCCCTCCTACGGTATCTGAAACAAAAATCATTTATTTAAATAATAAAGAATAATCTCAGATAAATTACTTATTTTACAAATTATTTGTTTGAAATAAATAATTTAATTATTGCATTATATATATATATAGACTATTAGATATGTATATATGTACCGTTTGTATATTTATAAATTGTGATTTTGAATATTAAGAATATAAAATGGGCCCCTCCAACGCCCATTTCCGTGAGAACGCAACCAATATCTTTTTCTCGTCTCTCCGAATTTTATTTCCAAATGATACATTTGTAAAAATCAGTAACGTTACAACAGACGCTTCTGGCATTAATTTTGTCAGAATAAACGAATCTGATTTTTATTACAATCAGTACCGTCCGAATAGACGCTTCTGACATTTATTTTTATTTTATTTTTGTATTATGGGCCCCTCCAACGCCCATATCCGTGAGAACGCAACCAATATCTTTCTTTCGTCTCTCCGATTTTTATTTACAAATGATACATTTGTAAAAATCAGTAACGTTACAACAGACGCTTCTGGCATTAATTTTGTCAGTACCGTCAGAATAAACGAATCTGATTTTTATTACAATCAGTACCGTCCGAATAGACGCTTCTGACATTTATTTTTATTTTATTTTTGTATTATGGGCCCCTCCAACGCCCATATCCGTGAGAACGCAACCAATATCTTTCTTTCGTCTCTCCGATTTTTATTTACAAATGATACATTTGTAAAAATCAGTAACGTTACAACAGACGCTTCTGGCATTAATTTTGTCAGTACCGTCAGAATAAACAAATCTGATTTTTATTACAATTAGTACCGTCCGAATAGACGCTTCTGACATTTATTTTTATTTTATTTTTGTATTTTTTGTATTGTTTTAATTTTAATTTTATTTTTATTTTTATATTTTTTATATTTTTTAATTTTTTTTAATTATTATTTTTTTACCCAGGTATGTTTTCGATATTCAAATATCTTTCTAAATATTATTACAGTGTATGTAACTTTCTAAATAATATTAGATCGTTTGTTTTCATCTTGGGAAAGGCAACAGTTCATTTCCCTCTATAATTGTCATAAAGTGTTGTCTCATGCACTTTACGTCCTTGGAATATTTTTCATCACAAGGATTGCCTCCTAAGGCTACAGTTGTGGCAAAAGCTGCGGCGTAAATTCCGCAACTTGTACCGTCTGGTTGTGCATCGACTTTCTCAAAAATAATATCACTTTGCCTTATTTCTGGATATCGACGCTTTATATATATTTTTTTCTTTGAGCACCAATCTGTCGTATGTACAGCCAGGTATACTGTCATATACAAACAGTTTGGTGCCATCGCAAAATATACATCGCCAGTGTTCAATTCCTTCTTGAGAGTATATATATTTTCCTCCAATTATTTGTAAGCTTAAATCGCTCTTAATAGCGTCAATATAATCAGGCAATCCTTGATATTGTACACTTTGCGTTTCAAAAGGAGTACTTTGTCTCACAATGCGTAAAAATTCATCTATTGATTCGTCCGTTAGTTCGTTGCCAGACAAGACATTCTCTCTCACAATAGAAATAGGTATAATAATTTGATCTAAATTTATTATTCGTCTTGCCTTATCCTCTTCGGTTATATCTCGCTTGTAGCTTGTACCAATATCTGTACAATCATCATCCAGATCCATATCTTGAGCAATCGTAGCAGTGGTAATTGCTGTTTTTATCGGCGAAATGTCATATTTTAACGTTTCGTTATTTTCATTAATGACATTTTCGCTCTTCACTGCATTTTGCTCAATAGTTTTTCGACTACTTAATTTTTTACTTGCTTCTTGTGCTTCTATAATATAACTCGGATAATATAACTTATTGGCATGTGCCTGTTATGGCGACTATCCAATATTTCCGGAAGCATGCATTCGTGATAGAAGCGTTTTAAGAAAGGCAGCATATTAGTTTCCCAAAAAGCATTGTCTCTATTTACACGCACTATTTTTATGCTTTTTGGTGTCCATACGGCAAAAATGCAATACTCTCGTTGCGTTATATTCAATTGACCTTGAATTTGATAAAAAAATCGATGGTTTCGATTTATTTTATCTCCATCTTTTTTATCAAAGATGCCTTTCAAGGTGGGTAATGTCTTTATGGCTTCTTCCACTGTTAAATGTTCAGCCGACATAGGACATTTAATCTCCACCAGACCATTTTGATCAATGAGTCCATCAGGAGAAGCACCCAAAAATGAATTTTCACAATCAATAAATAATCCGCAAGGTTCTATATGTTTCTTGAGTTTTGCGGCTAACTCTTTCCTCGCAATCTCTTCTCGATCGCGACCGTATTGCATGGCTGCAGTATCAATGCACGGAGGAAACAAAATGTTTTTTACCGTTGTTGCGCAAGACGTTGTCGGTTTCATACGACATACGATTCCAAAATTGGATGCTGTCAACATTTCACGTCTCAGTGATAACCACAGCTCAGATTCACTTTGATCTATCGTATCGCGTTCAATCTGCTTCCAGTTTTTTCCATTTTCAGACAACTTCTCTAAATGATTTTGCCGAAGTTGTTGAAATACATGATCTGGAAGATCTGGTTTTTGCGATTGTGGGCCATAATGGCGATCTGTTCCCGATTCTCGCTTGAGTCTCTTATGCCTTCCATCTGTTTGTCGAGATTCTCTATTTCTCGCAACTTTTATTTGTCGTCGCGTCTCCAGTTTCTCGACAACAGAAGGAACTGTTTTACCCAAGCCTTCATACAGTTCTGTAAGGACTTGCTGCGTATTGTGTTGCAAAACTGCTCCCGCAATTCTAGCATTATAAGAGCCTCGTTTGCCAAAATGAATGCGCTTTCCGCCAATTTCTTTGCAGATTATCGAATTAAACAATTCTGCAGGATTATTCGTCTTATTTAACAGGAAGCTCTCGGCATGAGCGCCTAGATAGTTAATAGCACTCTCTATTTTTTGGTACAGACCGTTCTGTTGCAGAGACGGTACGTAGTTTTTCTTCGTTTCATGGTCGCATTTACGACCGCGTTCTTTACACCATTTATGCTGACCAAATATATGGCTAGGAATGCTCCTTATATCTTTTCTTAATTCCATAGCCTTCACATGATTAGGTTGGTTTCCTTCTCTTCGTGAAGAAGCTAGTTCCATTAACTCTTTTCGTATTGGTAAAACGTTACTCTTTATAACATTTCTAAGCTGTACAAAACCACGCTTCTGTTGCGTTTTTGGTTGTGTTGTTTCAGCCACGTTTTGTAATTTTCTGCACAAATTACGAAGCAGATGATTGGTACATTCTATTTTTTTTACCGTTATCTTCACTTCGCGATACGGATTATTGTGGAGTATAGATTGATACACATTGCTGTCACCATCGGCGATAACTGTTTTATATATCAATCCATGCATTTCGAGGCTATTGTTAAAACCTTCCGCAATGGCATCGCTCTCCATACTTGTGGAGCTTGCGTAGCTATCAAAATTTTTGTAGCATTTATGAGCTTTCGGTTTACAATTTTTACGCTCCGCTACGTCGCATACCGTGCAATATTTGTTGCGGATACCAACAAAGAGAACTTTTTTTGTACGGTAACCGATTATGGCACCTACACCAGAAGGTGAATCGTAGGCTTTGCCGTACGATCTCTTCATCCAACTGCCATCCGCAACAACTGTTATATACGGAATACCATTTATTGTTTCATTGTTTTCTATAGCGAGTTGTTTTTCGACCTCGCCTGCCATTTTCATATTTTGCAAGGCCGTTTATGTAAAATCATCGACTAAATTTTCGCGATATTTAATGTATGTCGCTTCAGTCATGCAAGGAATGTTCATGGCTGCACATTGCTCTTGCAGTTGGGCATAACCATTTCCAACTGTGACTGTTCCGCATACAGCACCTTTATTAATATCTAACAATTCTTTGGATTGTGTGGGTTCCGACCAAAAACTGGTTTTAAAGTGGCACATTTGACATTTGAAGAAGAATTGCGTAAGAAACCCACAGCGACGAGAATTTACGAGTTTCCAATCTTTAAATAGGCACTGTATTCCTCGCGCATGATCATCAAATGTTCTATGCAGTTCTTTCAAGAAAAAAGAAATGTCCACAATGCGACGACCTTCAGGCTCATGCTCTTGGATACGATTTATATCCATGCCTTCACTGTCGATGACAAGAGTATCGTCATTTTCGCAATATTGGACATTTTCGTACATACCTGGGCATTTTAACGTTATATCTGGGCACGTTTCTTGGGTAGGAAACTCTACATCCATCGTACCGGGAGTAATCAGTGATTCCACTGATTTCCGGACATTGGTCGAGTTCTTCGTACCCTCAGTGCCTATACTTACATCTTCATGCAGCCTCTTCAGTAACTTTCGCCTATAAAAAATAATAAACATTAATATATATACACAATAATAAATAAAAAAACATTTTATAAAATATTGATTAATGTGTACTAATCGTAAAACATGAACATCTGAAAAATTACAACAGTCTTTTACTTCTTCATTATTATATATTTCAAATAAATGCCTTGGAAATTTTGTTATTGCCAATACTGTTAGAGCAGACGCTTCTGGTACTTATTTCTAATTACCACATGCAACCAGTCATGTTAAAATAAACGCTTCTGGTATTTGTTTCTAAATACTACTTTACGTGCAACCAGTGCTGTCGGAATAGACGCTTCTGGTATTTATACATACAAACCAGTTCCGTCAAAATAAACGCTTCCGGTATTTATACATACAAACCAGTCCCGTCAAAATAGACGCTTCTGGTATTTATACATACAAACCAGTCTCGTCAAAATAGACGCTTCTGGTATTTATACATACAAACCAGTTCCGTCAAAATAGACGCTTCCGGTATTTATACATACAAACCAGTCCCGTCAAAATAGACGCTTCTGGTATTTATACATACAAACCAGTCTCGTCAAAATAGACGCTTCTGGTATTTATACATACAAACCAGTTCCATCAAAATAGACGCTTCCGGTATTTATACATACAAACCAGTCCCGTCAAAATAGACGCTTCTGGTATTTATACATACAAACCAGTCTCGTCAAAATAGACGCTTCTGGTATTTATACATACAAACCAGTTCCGTCAAAATAGACGCTTCCGGTATTTATACATACAAACCAGTCCCGTCAAAATAGACGCTTCTGGTATTTATACATAAAAACTAGTCCCGTCAAAATAGACGCTTCTGGCATTATATTACAATTATGACTACTAACTACAAAGATAATACTTGTATACAATTTTTAATTCAAGAAGCAAAAGACCGTATTCTTATTTTTCAGAGGTTCTAATTCTTCTAAATCACGAAAGACAATATCTAGAAATTTTAATATTACACTGATCAACATAATTATCATAACACTGAATTCATATAAAAATTTTGCATAACTGAAATAGGCATATCTCCGCGAAGAATTGTCGTATTTCGGCGATTTTGTGTCGATAATATAGAAAAAAAATTAATAAAAAATTTGTAACAATATTTGGAGAGTATATAACAAAAGAAAAATTTTAATGTATCATTTAATTTCATGTTACGTCTCGTGGAAGACAAATGCTTATCATTCTCATTTATATTTTTATTTCACATTTTTTTGTATTTAATTGTAAATAGAAGTTTTGTTAAAATGTCTGTTGTGAGATACATGAAATAGAACAGAGTTCGACAAAAAATACATTTCTCAGCTTCTTTTTAGCTGATTCCGCCTAGTGCTCCCCTTTATCTCATCGTCTTGCGTGCAGTCTACGAGCCGCTCAAACGCGTATAATTTGTAAACAATAGCTTTCCATGTCACCCATGAGGTAATATTATTGACACGTTTCTTTTTTAGTGGTACCTTCAGCAGGCCAAATTCACTGATGACTGTAACGACCCTCTAATTGAACAGAAGCAGAATTCAATATTTATTAAAATAAAAACTATGTGTATATTTCCACATCTCAATTTGATGAGGAAGTCAAGTGCAAATTTTTAATTTGCACAATTTTAATTTGATTAGAAAGCCAAGTGCAAATTTCTAATTTGCACAATTCTTTTTTTTAATTTTTTTGTATAAAATGTACAAGCTGCATCTTCTCCTTACTTTTTTCAAGTAAAAGTCTATCTGCCTCTATTCTTCTATAACTTTCTTTAATTATACTTTTTCGTTTATATTAATTTTGTTTTTACGTATAAAGCTAGGTCTAATCAACCAAATTTTAAAAAATTATATATAAAATAGGAGTAGACAAGACTGAAAAATATAATAAAATTAGAAATAGATTGATGTCTCCAAATTTGCGGAAGTTAGAGCAACCACGGACATTTCTAAAAAAATTCAAAATTAAAAAAAAAAAATTCCTTTACCGATCATCTCCAAATTCAATACCAACCTTCCTTACATGATATTCTATCGATTAAAAAATATGCACTCCAATATCTTAAAAATTACGGAAGTTAGAGCACGGACAACAGAAGCGTTACACACACACACACACGCACACACACACGCACACGCACACGCACACGCACACGCACACGCACACGCACACGCACACGCACACGCACACGCACACGCACACGCACACGCACACGCACACGCACACGCACACGCACACGCACACGCACACGCACACGCACACGCACACGCACACGCACACGCACACGCACACGCACACGCACACGCACACGCACACGCACACGCACACGCACACGCACACGCACACGCACACGCACACGCACACGCACACGCACACGCACACGCACACGCACACGCACACGCACACACACACACACACGGGCATTTTAAACAAAATTGATTTTTAGACGTTTTAAAACACTTTCTAAACACTTTGCCAAAGATACTTGGAAAAATAATTTTTTCATGAAAACAAAGCTTCCTCTATGAGAAAGCAAAAATTAAGGCCGATTTTCGGGATCTTTTACAGGTGATAGCGGCAACATATCGATCTGTATATTGCATGTCGGTGATTATTGACATCGACGATTTTTTACCGCGGCATGCTACGTACAATGTGCAGATCGATGTTCCCGCTCTCACCTGTAAAAGATCCCAAAAATCGGCCGTAATTTTTTTTATTTTAATAATTACTGAATTCTGCTTCTGTTCAATTAGTAAACAGTCGTTTCAATCACCAGTGGATAGGCTTACTGGGGATACCACAAAAAAAAGTGTCAACATTAGACACTTCATGGATGACATGGGAAGCTATTGTTTACGCGCCTGAGCCTCAAGTGGTTGGTAAGCCTTGTGTTCCGATACTAGAAATATATTTCAATAATTCAGCAATTGACCAATACGATTAGTTAATTCTTTCTCCGTTCGACATCTCGGAGCGATTTCTAGTAATGTGAACACAAGGCTGTAGACAGTGCGCGGGACGATGAGGTAAGCGCTAAGCGGAGCCAGTTGAAAATCGGTCGAGAAATGTATTTCTTGCCGAGCTCTGAAATAGAATGTTCCAAAAGACGCGCAAAAGGACTGCAGTACAAAAATTATTGAAAAAGTGTTTTGGTCTACCTGTCAGTCAGTCAGTCTGTCTGTCTGATTAAATTTTTCTATTCGTAAATATTAAGAGACACGGTAGAGCCTCGCGACAAGTACACGCGGAGCGTGTACCGCACCGTGACTCTTTTACGCGAACGCACGAGTTGCGAGTACCCGAGATTTTGAGATCTCAATAACGAGTGAATAGATCAAATTCTAAGTAGGCTTGAGGGATTTGTATAATAAATATTCATCAAAGTGTTATCATATACTACGTTTACGCGAGCGTTACTTCTGCAGTAACATACGATAATTCCTCCGTGTAAACGCGATTTTCTTTCGTGTAAACGGTATTTTGTAGTAACTTACGATAATTTACCCCGCGTAAACAAGTGAATTATCGTAAGTTACTACAGAAGTAACGCCCGCGTAAACGTAGTAGTAGATGCATAATGTATACTAACCTCTGTAATGCTCCTTTCTTCCGGGACAGTCTGCGGCAATACGAAGGCTTCTTCTTCTCAAAATGTTTCACACCCATAATTAGTTCCTTAGTCCTCCTTAGTCTCCTTTACTGTTCACTGCACTGCTCACTTCACTATTCACTTCACTGTTCACTTCTGTAGCACGTTATTACACTCGCGTCTAACACACTATCGTCGCGACACTCGCGACAGTATCTATCTATCTCACTCCGCGATCGTCGTTGATTTGTCATAAACATATAGACACGTAGATCGTGTTCACAATTTACATTACCAGTATTGAAAATCTGAACCATACGTAATGCGAATTTTTACATATGTATTTACATTTGGGATAGATTTGTGTAGTGGCAGTACACGCGTAAGAATAAGGCCGTAATATGTGTCATGTAAATGCGGTAATATATTACGGCATTTTATCCGCGGTATTAGTAATACTATGTCATTCGCTGGAGCCGGTACGTATTCGTACGAATTCATATCAATAAATTAGTAAAGAATATCGTTCAAAAAAAATTCCTAATAGCTAGTACAAATGCATAGATATGAATTGTAAAAATACGTATCGGCTCGAGCGAATATCATAATATACCGCGGAAACACCATGATATTATTTATATATGACACATACTACGGCCGTGTTCCGATATATACTGCCCGTACTAAAAATCTATTCGAAATCTAAAAGTAAAAAAATCCACATTACGTACTTTTTGTTGGGAATAATTAGTAGAATCGACGTCGATGCGTCGATGAATGGTCGCTTTCAAATACTGGTTGATATTTTTATCTTTTCGTCTTTATCATAATTATGTTATGTTCATTGATCAATTGCAAATTATTCTATAATATTTCTATTCGTTTTTGAGTTCATTCTACATCAATACACAGTACATACATACACTGCGCTTTCTGACTTTGCGTCAATTCGATATAGAGTAAAAACCATAATTTAGAAATAGATAACAGCTTTACCAATAAAATATTAAAAATTATTTATATACAGGGTGTCCTATTATAAATTTGACAGCGCTATATTTTGCAAACGAATGATGTCATTGAAAAACGTTTCAAGTAAAACTGACTCTGTTTCGAGGGGAACATCTTATGATAGACACACGTTTTTCTTAGGTAAAGGTGTTCCTGAGATTTTGTTTATTTTAATGGAATCATACAACTTTCTTTATATAATATAATTCCTCTACTTATTTGGCATATAAAAGTATAAAGGTAAAGCTATCAAAAATCAATAGTTTACGGGATATTTTATATTATATATATTGATACTTTTATATGTAGCATAGTGGGACGAATCAATTGATGTGAGAAGAACATAGTTACTTTCCAAAAAAAGTATGTAATTGCACATTACAAATTGTATTATTTTTTTTTAAAGCAACTATGCGTTGTCTTTAAATCAACTTACTCGTTCCACTATTTTACGCATAAAAGTACAGTTATCAAAAAATGAATAGTTTACAAGATATTTTATATTTCGTGTCAAAATATATGCCAGAATAAAAAATAACATCTTGCAAACTTTTAATTTTTTGATAACTGCTAGCTTACCAATACTTTTATGTGCCAAATAACTAAAGGAATTATGTTACGTAAAAAAGATCGTATAATTCCATTGAAAAAAAACAAAGATTACTTTAAAATCTCAGGAAAAACATGTGTCCATCATAAGATGTTTCCCCTCGAAACAGAGTAAGTTTTACTTGAAACGGAGCAAGCAGCGCAATGCATTTTTCAAGTATTTGCGAGAAAGTATTGAAACTTATCGTGCGACTGATGTACCGAGTACGCAACCGAGATAGCCATGTAGCAAGCGTGGCGCAGCGACTGAAACGTTGCAGGTCGCGCGTTCAAACCCTGTTTTTTCCAATTTTTTTTTAAATTAAATGTACATTAAAATGAATAATTAGGCAATTCACAAAATAATTTTAAAACATGTAAAAAATAAATATAATAATTTAGAAATTTTTACGCGATAAATTCGTCGCTCGCTGAGTAAAAATTATTTCCCAGCTTCAATGATACCACGCCGAGCAGCGAGCAGCGAGCGAATTCATCGCGAATTCGTCGCAATGCTTGCCGTTCGCTGCGTGAAAATTATTTTCCGGCGCGATATCATCGAAGACGGAAACAATTGTCACGTCGCTCATCAAGCGAGCCGGCTAGCAGCTCGGCGAGCAACAAAAATGCAGCGCGAGAGAGATAGAATATGGTTGTCCTTTTCTAAGCGCGATTCGTTTGTTTTCCCTCGCAAGGATAGACCGAACTCAGCGAAGTAAACAAAACATGCGATAGAAAAAGTTTTACGTGATCGAGACCCCCCGACCCCCGAGCAGCCCGGGCAGCTCCTCAGTCTCATATAGTGCCCTGTGTCAGTGCTCGCTCAGGCTGCGTTCGGGAAGCGCGCTATTGGCGCTATTGCATCATTTTATCTTTATCGCTCATCAGGTGTAAAACAAGGACAGAATAAGCAAATAGCACTAATAGCGTCTTTCCGAACGCACCCTCAGCCGATTGTATTACGCGACGCTCCCGCGGAATCCTGCGTCGTGAGTCGTGAGTGACCGGTCGGCTCGTCGCGAGGCACGGCGTGATCCGTGGCGAGTATATACGTACGAGTATATCGTGTATATACGTGCATCGTGCCGCGAGTGGAGACGCGTAAAAGGCGAGAAAAGAAAGCGGGAAAGAAGTACGCGAGGAAGAAAGTGAGCGAAAAGATATCCAAGAGAGCGAGCGAGAGAGAGAGAGCAGCCGTGACGACGACCGTCGGGAACGTGAAATTCGGCGGGAACGTGTTATGAACAGACAACGGCGGACATATCGTAAATGTAAGTATTACATTTATATTATACATTTCTAATATATGTATAATTTATGCATATATTTTAAATGACATTGGGAAATAACGCGTTACTTGTAACGTCGTGACCATTACCGTTATGGAAAAACGTCTTGTCATTACCAAATTGTTACTATAAAAAGATAACGGTAATGGTAACGACGTTACAAGTAACGCGTTACTTACAATTAGTACTGTTTTATGAACGGATATACTTCCGTGAGGCGAGCGCTTCGAATATAATATAGAGGCACGTGGCTCACGAATGTATATCCTTGTAAAGAACGGTGCTGATTGGATAGACTTTATTTATATATAATTTATTATTTCTTTTATTTTAGCTAAAAGTGAGGGAGGTGTGGTCAAGCCACCGACTCAAACGTCGACGACAGCAACGGCGATAATGCCGCTGCTGCCTCCGCCATCGACGACGACAGCAACGACGATAATCCCGCCGCCGCCGCCGCCGCCGCCGCCGCCGCCGCCGCCGCCGCCTCCGCCGCCGCCTCCGCCATCGACGACGACAGCAACGGCGATAATGCCGCCGCCGCCTCCGCCTCCGCCATCGACGACGGTGCCACCGAGACTACCACACAACGAAGCGATCGCAATGCGTAAGGTAAGTTAGTTTATTTATCCGTTCGTTACTTTGCTCGTCTTTTCGTCTGTCCGGTCCCTTCGCTTGTCCGTCCGTCCCTTCGTGTGCGTGCGTGCGTGCGTGTGTGTGCGTGTGTGTGCGTGCGCGCGCGTGTATGCGTATGTGCATACGCACGTGCACGTGTGAGTGAGCGAACGAACGAATGAACGGACGGACGGACGAGCGAAAGGACGAACGCGCACGCACGCACGCACGCACGCACGCACGCACGCACGCACGCACGCACGCGCGCACGCGCGCACACGCGCACACGCGCACACGCGCACACGCGCACACGCGCACACGCGCACACGCGCACACGCGCACACGCGCACACGCGCACACGCGCACACGCGCACACGCGCACACGCGCACACGCGCACACGCGCACACACACACACACACACACACACACACACACACACACACACAAATATATATATATATATATATATATATATATATATATATATATATATATATATATATATATATAAAATCATAGAAAAGTGAATACTTCACTTATAGAGATATCTCATATTTTATATTAAAAATAAAACAAAATTTAAAATATCTCCAGAAATTCCGAAAGAGAGCTTTATTACAGTCTTTTGAAAACGTTTCGATGGGATCTGCAACTTTTATCTCAAGGAAAAAATTATATTCCATCAGTCGCTTTCTAAATTTCTTAAAAACGACATCTATGACAAGACACACATCGGAATTTTATATATATAATTCCGATGTGTCTTGTCATAAGTCATAGATGTTGTTTTCAAGAAATTTTGAAAGTGACTGATGTAATATAATTTTTTCCTTCAGATATAAGTTGCAGATCCCATCGAAACGTTTTCAAAAGACTGTAATAAAGCTCTTTTTCGGAATTTCTGGAGATATTTTAAATTTTGTTATATTTTGATATAAAATATGAAATATCTCGCGAAGTATTCACTTTTCTATGATTTTATCTTCATTCTTTTATACGTAGAATAATGAAAGCGAATAATAATATTAATTTTTACATTTGTAATTTTGCAAATTTGAATGCATCTATGAAATCTAATCGAATTTTTTAACATATTTTTTTGTTTCTTTGTACAACAATAGATTTCTTTCATAATTCTACGTATATAAATATAAAGGTAAAATCATAGAACAGTGAATACTTCACGAGATATTTTATGTTTTCTATTAATTTGTTTCAGATCGCAATTAATGTAATGCGTCGAGCGCTGCAGAGGCAGCGTAAAAACATGAGGTTCACCGGCGGAGTATACAGGCAGCGTGCGTATACTCCACCGTCGGCGTACGCGTCGACCGCGCCACTGCCACCGCTGCCGCCGCCGTCGTCAGCATACACGCCGCCGCCGCCGCCGTCGCCAGCATACACGCCGCCGCCGCCGTCGCCAGCATACGCGCCGCCGCCGCCGTCGCCAGCATACGCGCCGCCGCAGCCAACATACGCGCCGCCGCCATTATACGCACCGCCTCCATCATACGCGCCGCCTCCATCATACGCGCCGCCTCCATCATACGCGCCGCCTCCATCATACGCGCCGCCTCCATCATACGCGCCGCCTCCATCATACGCGCCGCATCCATCATACGCGTCGCATCCATCATACGCGCCGCCGTCGGCGTCAAGTATGCCATCCGCAGGAGTGTCGTGGCCAGCGTGGCCTCATATGTAACTTTTTATATATTTTTTTTATTGTTTGGGTCTCGTTTGTAGTTCTACTACGTCTAGTTTGCGATTTTTTTATTTTTTTTAACGAGAGCGATTGAACCCCTCTATGTGACGTCAATAAATATAATATAAATAACATTACCGTTTTTCTTTCTTTAAATATACCCTGGAATCCTAACACCACTTCCAAAAAATCCTGATTTTACCATACTGATACGCTATCCAGTATACTAAGAGAGAGAGATAGAGAGAGAGAGAGAGAGAAGAGAGAGAGAGAGAGAGAGAGAGAGAGAGAGAGAGAGAGAGAGAGAGAGAGAGAGAGATTGATTGATTGATTAATCGTCATTTATTATACGCTCTGGGACAGGTCCCCTAAAGCGTAAAGACATTGTTACACAATATGCAATTCAAAGAAAGCGCAATACATACAACGTAAAAACACAATAAGAAAGAAATGAAGATAAGAGAAAAGAAAGTATATATATAAATGTGTATAAATATAAATGAACATAAATGAAGGACATAAGGAGTATGCTCAATTGGTCTGCACCGATTGCAGGAGCAAATGATCGTAAAGTTTGTGTTTAAACACATAAATGGAAGAAGAACAGCGGATGTCAGGTGGAATGTTATTCCACAGTTCGGCAGCCAGAGAGCAAAAGGAGCGCTTGTAGAACTCCGTACGGCACAACGGGAGGTTAAGAGCGCTACTCGGAGCCCTAGTATCGCGCGAGGCTACGTCACGCTTGAACACAAAATTCTTATAAAGGACCTGAGGTTTTTTCTTCCGCAACACGGAGAAGGTCAAGTTCCCCACGAAGTACAAACGTCGGAAACCAATTCTTAACCAACCAAGTCTGGCTAAGTAGGGAGTAATATGCTCGTCCCACTTGACCTGGTAAATGAAGCGGACGCATTTGTTGAGTGCCCTCTGCAAACGAAGGTCCTGCTCTCCTGAGATATTTGTTTGGACCGAGCAGCAATAATCAAACAGAGGAAAAACAAGAGCCATGATGAGCCTAATACGGAGAGAAATGGGCAGGAGATGCCTGCCGAGCTTAAGTTGGTAAAGCGCCGAATTCACACGAGAGATTGTCTTCGTGGTTTGCTCGGTCCAGGAAAGTGTACTGGTAATGGTGACACCCAAGTATTCCACCGCGTCCGAGAAAGGAATAGAAGTGCCGGCAACAATAATGTGAGGCAAGGCACTCATCTCCAGGTCGCTTATATATCGCAGTGTCCCCATGATCATCGCTTTAGTCTTCCTGGGATTAATCGTGAGCATGCTGTCCGTTGCCCAGCCTAGAACCCTGCAAATATCCTCGTTAATGAGAGAGATAGCCTCATGGAGCAATCTAGGTTCCGTGTGGAGATAGATCAGGAGATCATCAGCATAGAAGTTATATTTAAAATGGGTGCATGTAAATTACATACATAGAAGAGAAAGGAATGAGCGCGTTCAGCAGACCAAGCCGCTGAGTAGCAATCGAACGTGATTGGCTCTTACTTTTAGAACCAACCAATCAACGCAGAGTGTTGATAAGAAAAACTCAACAGTTGTGTCTGCTGAACGCGGCCAATAATACGAGAGATATCTGTTCTTGTCTAACGAGGCATCTGAACGACATATCTGTCAAAGCTCGTTCTTTGAAACGGCTTTATAACGCAAAATCCTTTTACAGGAGTAAAGTATAGATACTAATAAAGAGTGGGAATATAAAGAAAGTAGTGATAATTGAAAAAAATGTAAAAATGCCTAAAGCCCGTATCAGACTACGGATTGGGATTGAGATTGGATTGAAATTTAATCAATCAGAACAGAGAAAACTTATCTCAAGTTTAGTAAACTTTGCTCTGATTGGTCAAATTTCAATCCAATCTCAATCCCAATCCGTAGTCTGATACGGGCATAACGAGGCATCTGTACATCATGTCAACAGGTGTGTCTGCTGAACGCGGCCATTTTTACATTTTTTTCCTAATTATCCCTACTTTCTTTATATTCTCACTCTTCATTAGTACCTATACTTTACTTCTGTAAAAGGATTTTGCGATCTGTGAAGCCATTTCAAGAACGAGTTTTGACAGATATGTCGTGAGTTCGTCTGATCAACACTCTGCGTTAATTGGTTGGTTCTAAAAGTAAGAGCCAATCACGTTCGACTGCTACTCAGCTGCTCGGTCTCTGCTGAACGCGCCCAATGCCTAACGAGGCATCTGTACGACATATCTTGTCAAAGCTCGTTCTTTGAAACGGCTTCATAGATCGCAAAATCCTTTTACAGGAGTAAAGTATAGGTACTAATGAAGGGTGGGAATGTACAATAATTAGCGATAATTGAAAAAATGTAAAAATGCCTAACGAGGCATCTGTACGACATATCTTGTCAACGCTCGTTCTTTGAAACGGCTTCATAGATCGCAAAATCCTTTTACAGGAGTAAAGTATAGGTACTAATGAAGGGTGGGAATGTACAATAATTAGCGATAATTGAAAAAATGTAAAAATGCCTAACGAGGCATCTGTACGACATATATCTTGTCAACGCTCCTATTTTGAAACAGCTGTATAGATCGCAAAATCCTTTTACAGGAGTAAAGTACTAATGAAAAGTGGGAATATAAAGAAAGTAGTGATAATTGGAAAAAAATGTAAAAATGCCTAACGAGGCATCTGTACATCATGTCAACAGGTTTGTCTGCTGAACGCGGCCATTTTTACATTTTTTTCCCAATTATCCTTACTTTCTTTATATTCCCACTCTTCATTAGTACCTATACTTTACTCCTGTAAAAGGATTTTGCGATCTGTGAAGCCATTTCAAAGAACGAGTTTTGATAAATATGTCGTGAGTTCGTCTGATCAACACTCTGCGTTGATTGGTTGGTTCTAAAAGTAAGAGCCAATCACGTTCGACTGCTACTCAGCTGCTTGGTCTCTGCTGAACGCGCCCAATGCCTAACGAGGCATCTGTACGACATATCTTGTCAACGCTCGTTCTTTGAAACGGCTTCATAGATCGCAAAATCCTTTTACAGGAGTAAAGTATAGGTACTAATGAAGGGTGGGAATGTACAATAATTAGCGATAATTGAAAAAATGTAAAAATGCCTAACGGAGGCATCTGTACGACATATCTTGTCAACGCTCCTATTTTGAAACGGCTGTATAGATCGCAAAATCCTTTTACAGGAGTAAAGTATAGGTACTAATGAAGAGTGGGATTGTAAAATAATTAGTGATAATTGAAAAAAATGTAAAAATGCCTAACAAAATATCTGTATAATATATCTGTTCTGGTTCGATTGCTGCGTGCGTCATCGCGCCATCTCTCGCAAGATCCGTGAACTACTGCTACACATGATTGCTGCTCTGCTTACTAGCCTGCGTGAATATTTTTGTGAAAAATATACACGATCTTTTCAACGCTCTCATTTTTATTCCAGGCTTTCAATCTCAATTTCAAAGGTACGTTATTGTTTGTGCACGTCTTCTGAAGAGTGGGATTATTTCATTTCGTACATATAACTTATACAACTGTTTATATTAGAAAATATATTTATGAGGTGACAGCATTATTAAATTTTTTGCAATTATTACTAATTATTTTACTTTCCCACCCTTCATTAGTACCTATACTTTACTCCTGTAAAAGGATTTTGCGATCTATAAAGCCGTTTCAAAATGAGAGCGTTGACTGTAATTGTCGGTAATTGTTCCCGCTATAGGATCCTCTTAAGATAATTTTTGAAAAATTATATATTTGCGCTGGTTATGACATATGTAGACTATATATAACACTTACATGAAATTAAGAAGTAGTCTACCACGTAAGGCAGTTGGCTCACGATTCAGAGGTCCCGAGTTCGAATTTCACC
>JASTWK010001301.1:0-39829 GCA_030770225.1 Temnothorax unifasciatus
AGATGATATAAATTTAGAATACAAGATACATTTAATGGATGATAAGTGGCGATTTAATCAATTGGAGAAATTATCTGCGAGACCATATCATCCGTATTCAAAATTCGGCGAAGGCAATAGAGAGACATTGGACAAAATACTGAAGGCAGAAAAACATTAACATTAGAAATAAGACATTAGAATTCTAACTATTAGAGTTTTATGAGATATATTATTCTGCAAATATTATATCGCTGTGTATTCTTGGCAAAGGTACGGAGATAATTTACAAATAACTGTTCATGATTAAAACAAAGTGAATGTTTTTTTTATACTTTCCAAAATATTATATCCAAAATATTTGAATTTTTAATTGTACTTGTATGATGATCAATGAAATATTGGTAAATGATGAATTGATGTACCTCTTATAATTAATTAGTATGTTAAATATTTACACATTATCTTATCTTCTAAAAAAGAGTCAAAGTCTGATCAATACATAAATGAGAAAAATATATAGAAATGTCAGTCTTCATAAATTACTACGTAAAATTTTAATATCTTTCTATAGATTCCTTTTATAACCAGTGTATAATTATTATAATCAATATTTTTAAACAAGGTCCAAGCAAAATTTGGAATGTCAATTTGTAATTTAGTGTAAAATATCCCGTAGTTATTTTTCTGACTTCTGGATAAAGTAAAATCTTTTGCCATAAACAGACTTAATAATAATGTCTGTTACATAGTTACATAGTTATATGTTATATTAATAAATAAATTTTGTGGCGATCGTGGTGCAGGGATATGTGCGCTGGTCTAGTGAGCCGGAGAACCGAGTTCAAATCCGGTTAGGATCAATAAATAAATTTTTTGTTTAGAGAGTTATTAGATGAACTCGAAGAAATAGTAGTAAAACACTTTTGTGGTGTACAAAACAAAGAAGTTGAAGTTCCTAAATGGCCTAAACATTCATTTAATGATGAACACTTTGGCACTACATGCTACTTTGTTCCTGTACAGTATATCATAAAATTATACATTTCATTTTCTTTACCTGAAATGCAGCAATAATACCGGTCGTCAGTAATATAATATACTTTTCTACAATATATTCTATTAATTCTGATGCTTTATACGAATATTATATGCATATAACGTACACACACACACACACGCGCGACGCACGCACGCACGCACACATACATACACACACAAACACAAACACGTATATATGTCTAAATGTACCTTAAAATTATACATATACATATCGCATCCTGAGAAGAATACTGTCACTATTCAAACATACATAAATTTTAGGAGAGAAAAAAACAAATTTATTTTAATTTTATAAAATTATGAGATAACTAACATATGATAATTACAATTACGATATTTTGTTATAAGTACTATTTATAACACGTAGATGACATTTTAGGCATACTTTTATGGGCTTAACTCATTATCAAAATTTTTAGAATTGTGACAGTATTCTCTTCTCATATGATATAATTTTTATTTCCGCGAGACATATAAAGATATCCTTATGAAATTTTCTCTTTGTCTTCCTTTCTTTCTCTTTTTTCTCTATCTCTTTTCTTAATTGGTTATTAATATTACACATCATTGTTATTGTTGTATTACATATAGTGACACATAATTATATTATATTTTATTTGACGCTTATTTATTACTCGTTTGTTAACATAGCCTGCCCTTTACATTACTCATTTACTTGGACACAAAGGCGAAAATTTATTATCATCGGCTTTAAGGGCCAAGTGTTGGTGTTACATAAACTGAAGAAAGCTTTTATTTGTGGCTAAAAACGTAAATTTTTTTTGAGTTGATATCCATCTAATTGAAGAAGGTATTAAGCATATAGAATAAAATTTAATGAGGAGGGAGGAGGAGGGAAAGAAAGGAGGAGGAAAGCGAGGAGGAGGGAGTGAAGAGAGGCTGGGCCAATTGAGGACAGGATGAATCGGGGAGGGGGGGGGGGCAAGGAACGGGCCGATGCTAGAGCAGAGCTGAAGGAAGACGAAGAGGATCACGAGGAGCAGTTTATTGCGTGTTAATTGTCTCAGAGTTTATTTTACTTTCTTGTCATTGTGATTATGTTTGAGTTATACGAATTATGTAAAGAGGTTTGGGTACGTTCCTCGTAAAAACAAAACGCCTTGTAAACCCTGTGGGGATATACAATAAAATGCATACATACATACATAAAATTTAATGAATAAAGTTATAAATTTCTTTATTGATTTTTTAAGATATTTTCATCGAAATATAATATTTTTATATTGACAAAACTATTTCGTGCATTACTTTTATTAAATGATATATAGTTTATAATTATTGTATTTAAATCAATATTAATTAACATAAATCTTATGTGATGTAAATTACATGGCTGGTGATTAGCCACGTCAACAATCTTTATAATTATTTGATAAATCCGACAGGTTTATTTGATAAATATAAAAAATTTTTAATAATACATGCAACATATGTCAAATCAAGAATGTTTTAATATCTAATATTTCTTTACTTTTTGTACTCAAAACGTTGCTATTCATATATTTCGAAAATTAATAGAATTTTTTTTAAGATAGGGGTATATTATTTCAAAAAAGAAATAAGAGTGGTGGTTTGGTACATTTATTAATCTAATTTGGTCGACACATTAACAGTTTAATAGTTAAATTCTCAATCACATTGACATATAATAATACTTAATAATACATTTTGCAGTTTTTTAACGAACAATATACAACAAAAATACAATCATTTTGTTTATAGCAAATCATTCATTGGTCCCACAACGACCGAAATCGTTGCTTCAGATTAACGTTGTTCAGCTTTTTTGCGTAAATTGCTAAAATGATGAGCTTAATAAAATTTTTAAGCTATAATAAAATTATTGCTTAATACTTAGTTGCCTAGTATTGTAAAATCTTTTTATAATTCAATAACAATGAATGTTTTGGCATCTGTATTTTTAGTTGTTGTTATTAGTTGATATTCTTATCTTTGTGAACATATTATCGCCTGGCAATAATCGCAGCAGTAATCTTAATGATTATTTAAATTTACATCCTTTTTTTATCTTGATCTCAGATTATTCGAATGTTGTCAACTTTTTCGACAAGCTATGTCTTGTTGATTAATTCTATTACTATTATTGTCTCTGTTGCAGCACAACGTTACAGCAAGTATATTAGCGCATATACATTTATAATAATCGTTCCAATCGTTTTCCATTTGAAAGACATTATTACAATATTACAAGTATTTATCTTCGCAGTTTTGTTCCAACGACATAGTGAATATTTGCGATAGAAGTAGAGATTCAAAGTAAGTTTTAGAGAAAACCTATAAGGAAACAAAAATAAATGTATAAATAGAGAATACAATAATGAAATAATGATATGTTGCATACGTCTATTTTACAACTTTCTCTAATATGTTTACTTTATGATCATTTATAATTGTAACATATGTACACAACATGCGTCTATAATCTTTTACCTACATACAATTTCAACGTATACGAAGATTATAATAGTGAGGAAATATGAAACGAGATTTATTAATTCTTCGTAGACGCTTGAAAAGGGATATAAACATTTCGGTGGGAAATCCAAATTGGCAAATTACCTTCCGTCGTGAAATTAAATAATTAGTCATATCTCACTCTTCACATATTAATTAGCGAATTAAAATATCTCACACGTAGATAATTTCATACGCTCCTAATTCTTTACGCCTGCAAAATAATAAATAAGCATTCAATGTTTACTTGAGATATTGAGCGATTTAAAGAATATTTCACGCATTTTTAATATTGTGCCAAAAATTACACTTATATGTATATCAACGCGCAACTTCCCAGGTAGCAAGCACTCGTCATTTTGACGTCAAATACTAGTCATGTTTGTACAAATGACGTCAAATGACCAAAAAGTGACCATGTCTTTAAAAATGACATTATACTGACGTCATTCCATAACGTCATTATGACGTTATTTCTGACTATTTTTAGTCATTTTTGGTCTATGACATCGGCGACTAATAATGGACGTCTATAAGACGTCATTTCTTAGACCATCTGAAGACGTCATTTTAAAGACGTCTTCAAGTCATCCAAATAAGGTCTTTTTGTAATATAACTATTTTTACTTCTTAATATTGTATAATAAAGTAATAATAAAATAAAAATCACAAAATTAACTACACTATGTTTGTTTCGCAACTTTATGATTGAAGTGGCGAATTTATGGTATATAAGTGGATGTAGTTGCGTGATTATATAGTTTTATGATAACTATATTTCATGCAGTGTTATAGCTATCAAGAAGATTATTATTACAAGATTTTTGAACACTTGAAAGATGTACCTGTTCTAGACAAGTACAGTTAATAAGGAAGCATCAGGGTGAGAAGATCATCGTCACTGTCCACTGGATCATCCAAGTCAAGCAACACGGGCGCGGTACTGTACTAGGATGGGTGTGACCGCCTTGAGAGCGGCTAGACGCACATGGCATGTAACGAAAACAGTTAAAAGAAACTTTTTTTTTTATCTTAGATAAAGAAAAAGAACATATTTTTATAAACGTTTATCAAGTAGATTTAATATTTTAACATTTTTATTTTATAAAAAACATTCCTAGAAACCGGTGCGTCGTACAATGGACCTATTTCTGCCGTCAATAAGACGTCAGAAAATGACGTCAATTGTCTGTGACATTAGACCACCGTCATTTTAACGTCATTATGCCGTCAGTTAGTGACGTCAGGAACGGTCAGTAAAGGACCAAAATTTGACGTCAAAATGACGAGTGCTTGCTACCTGGGTTTGTAATGACAATGCGCGACTTTCACTACGTAGTGTACTTACAAGGTTGCTTAAGGAGCTCGTACGGTAACACTGATAATGTGCCGGTAAAAGTGGCACAAGGAGACACATAATATTGCATTACACCTATTATATTATTAACACAAATCCCAGCAGGCTACACACATACACATACTCACATACACAAATCGATTCCTGAAGTAGCAATTATTTTAAAACGTACCTCTTCGTATGGAACTTTTTACGTAAATAAAATAATCGTTTTACTCAATAAGATGATTAAACGAATTGCGCATTACTTTACAAAATTTACAGCGTATTTTAAGGTTTTGCACTACGCGTAACATGCTCTTACCAAAATTTTGTATCCAGTGCTTTATCTTATTATACAATAAATAATTTTTTTATAATACACATTTTGTGCGATGTATAATATATAAACATTCATATATGTAATAACATGTGCATAAATAACAGTATAACAACTATCACGCATTCAACTTATAGGCGACGTTTTCATATTATATTCACGTTGAGCGCTTACAATTAGTGGAATATAATTTTAACGAAGTATATAATTTCAGTTACATATTTGTAACAAGTAGAATATTTATATACATGTTTGTTGTGCTTAATAAAATATAAACGTGAATATAATATATATATATATAATATATAATATATATATGTATATGTATATAGAAATAGAAAAAAATAAAATTTGTGCAATATATTAAAAGTCTAAGACTAATTATATTTTCTCCATTTCGTAAGCTGTTAAATTATACTATTATTAATCTGAAATATTATAATTAACATATAATATTTCATTAAAGTAATGAACTATATTGGATCCAAAATATTAAAATACTATATATTCCAATTTGATGTCACATTTAAACTCTGACTACACAGTTAATTTTCAAAAATTCCACGAACGGCCGTTATTCGTAATTCTTAATTTTCAACAAATATTTGATTAATTAAGCCACATTGACTTAATGGCTGCCAAATTTATTCGGCGAACAAATGCATTTTTGGAGTATTGTTTAATCATTCAAAATTCAAAAATGTTTGCAAAAATTATTATTTTTTATTGCACAACTGTGTGAGACCTCTTATTAATCATTCGTCGCTTTAGTCTATTTGGTCCTCAAAAGCCGCTGGGTGTGAGGAAATACTTGAAACTAGGATTGGTTGCAAGTGGCAGGCGCCAACGATCTGCAACCGCGAGCTATCTGAGCGCGCCATCACTTCGAAACCGATTGCTCCTCAAGTATCTCGTTGGCTCTCAGCTTGATCTCCTTCCAGGAATACTGTATATCCTTGCTCTCGCTGAATCGAGAGCAAACAGCGAGTCGCAGGAAGTAGGTGTCCTTTATCTTCGACGGAACGAGATGGATATTTCCCGCACCATTGATCCTCTTTAGCAGGGCTTCATTGAGTTCGTTGGATCCCTGTAAATTATGGAATTATTATGGAATTCTGTTATTTATTCTGCTTACGCTTTTATAAAAATAATGTACATGATATTTTTTAATTGTCAATTAATTAATATAATTATTTCTAAATATATATTCTTCCATTAATTTAAAATTCAATATAAAAATTATGAATATCTTTTTTAAATAAATACAATATTGAACACATATACATATATTTGCTTAAAAAGGCCTATTTGCAAATATATTTGTGAAGAGTAATTGACTTACCTTTAATCGGAAGCAAACCAATCCCATGAGAACTTCGCCCACGATTTCGAAGCGAGGATCGGAGAAGACTAGTGCCTCGAATTCGTGTGCTTGAGCGACGTGTGATCTGATAAACTTTTGAAGGTTCTCGACCCCATAGAGCCTCAATACGAACCAAAGTTTCAGAGATCGGAATCTACGTCCAAGTGGAATCTGCCAATGCTGTAACGAAGTACAATTACACAGATTAACAACAGTATTTATTTATTGTTTTTTAAATTAATTTTATTAATTAGATAATGTAAATTCGACAATACCAACGTAAGTGACTCGTAATAGATTTTTAATAGCCTACCCTATAATCCGGCGCTGAACCCTGCATATCGTGCTTGAGATACAAAGGATCGACATTGAAAGCGTTTATGACGTATGTCGGATCCTTAAGCCACATGGCAGAGCAGTCGAAGTTAACTAACATCCATTTATGAGGATTGAAATTAAATGAATCCGCCATTTCGATGCCTTTCATTAAATATCTGAATTCCGGACAGATAAAAGCGGATCCTGTAATCAAATGGATTTGTTTTTAGTTCTGTTTTAGAAATTGCCATTTAAAGAATCCATAATTATTTTCATGTTAGAATGAGAAAATTTATTTATACCTGCATAAGCAGCGTCCACATGCAACCAAATGTCTTCACGATTCGCTACGATTCCCATTTCATCGAGACGATCAAAGGCGCAATCGACAGTGGTACCCAAAGTAGCGACGGCCTATGTAATAAGAAGTCAGCTTATAATCTCTAAAGTACTGATTTCTTAATAATTAATTTTATATTAATTAAAATTAATTAATACTAATTAAAACTAATTTCTTATTATTACGTTAAACTTTACGTTGATTATTTATAGAGAAAAATTTTTTACTACTACGATATTAATATTAATATTTTTTTACGGCTATGACAAACATATTGCATCATTTAATTTCCGAGAATTTTCTGGAAATATTATTTTATTTCATAAATATTTATATTACATTATTTCACGGTTTTACGTACATAGTACCTACATTTAATTTTTTTTCTCTACAATTCTATTTGATTTTTTTAAACAAATGGAAGTAATGGAGGAAGTTATTCGATTAATAAAGAAATATCGGATAAGCTGAACTTACGTAAAACGGTATAAATCCTTGTTCTTTATCCTTTCTAATTGCATCGGCAAATGTGTCGCCGCGCAGCTTATGTTTTTCATCGACTTCCAATTGTCTGAACTTTACTCCACCGAGAAGTCCAGCGCGTTCAACTGAACTATGTGCTTGGCCTAAAAAAATACAAAATATTTCGTCACATACTTTCATTGCAATTAATTTATTATAATTGTTCGATTTTCGAGAAATTTGCAATATCGATTTGACGTAACACATATATATATTCTTTTTATTACTACATTATATTACCTATAATTTATGCAATGTCGATATTTAATACTTAACTAGATTAGAGTAACTTGCATTTGTAAAACTAATTGTAAGATACATACCATATGAATAGATACATAAATTTTATAAATTTTGACAAACATCTCTATTTCTTTAATATATGTATTTTATTTTTCAACAATGTATGGACTTATAAGGCTCCTATTCACTCAGCACTATTATTTCAGATTGTGACGTCAGAAGCGAGAAAATACACAATAGAAATTCTTGCTAAATACATTAAAATGGAAATATGTTTTAATAAAATAACACTTACGATCGATAGAACCGATTAAAATATACCAAAAACTCTCTTTTTGTTTAGTCAGCAGTATCTACTATGTGACAATGGAGTTAACTGAAAGTCAAATGCAAGTTGCTCGACTTCTTGGAATAATAGAAGCTACGGCAAATAAATTACGTAACCGTGTAAATGCCTAAGTTGAGAAGAAAGTAGTTCACAGGTTGTATGTGATATTAACAGCATCCGTGAACCGATGCAGACAAATTATGATAAACATTTGTGAAAACATGAAGTTAATCGAATAAACCGTTCTCAAGTTATCGTGGTTATAGTTTTAACAAATGCTATTCTAAAAAATGAACACAGCGATGTTAATATTTACTATAAAATAAAATTTTTTTTTATACCAAAATATTATTAAAAGTATACTTATAATAAACATACATAACAAAAAATTCATACTCCTATTAATTTACAACTTTTTACACCTTTCCAAATTTTTTCTAATTTTTACTTCTATTAGAATCTTGTAACTCCTTAATGTCTCAATGTTTGGAGAAGAGAATCTCGTTTATAAATATTGACGAAATTATCGGTCTCATCTTCAATCGCGATTATAGCGCAAAAAGGATGTAAAAAATTCTCCATTCTTTTAGAACAATAGCGGCTCGTTGATAATATTGTTTCGTTCAATATTTTTAATCGAAAAAAAACACACCGTGGTCATTATTCATCGTATCGGAGAAGAATTCTAGAAAAATTTTCTCTTTCTTTTTATCCATTTCGATAAAATGCGTCGGAATTATTATGAGCGTCGAGAATAGCGGAGAAAGTTCGGTCTGAAATATAACTGGAGCGGTTATTACGAGTTGCCATATGGCGACAAAGTGCTGCTTGATGAAGTGCCGTGAACCCCATACCAGAGAGAAGCCTGAGAGCGGCCACCGGCGCGATTTCGCTGTAACTTTATTTTGAAGCGCCTCTATGTCCACAAAATGTGGACCTCGAACTACGTGGCCAATGTCCACGTTTGGGCCACGGGGTAACATATAGGTGCACGATTTAGGTTGCGTTCCGTGCTAATGTCGGTAACGCAGAGTTTATTGATTTTTCGTTATGTGAGCGAGCGAGAAGGTATAAGAGTGAGCGAGATGACAATAAGAGCGAGCGAGACAGTAATTGGAGTGAGCGAGATGAGAATAACACATGCAGAAGGCTCGGGGATGGGGATCTGACCGAGGATTGCCGAGGATCGAGCATCGAGTCTTTCCCTTGCGCGCCGTTGTTTTTATCTCGCTCACTCCTATTACTGTCCTACTCGCTCTTATTGACGACTCGCTTGCTCTTATACCTTCTCGCTCGCTCACGTAACGGGGGACAGTTAGAAAGAGATGAAGAATGAGTTTAATCGGAGACTGTAAATAAAATCGGCCTAATAGACGAACAATCTGTCTGTTGGTCCTGTCGTGCAGCAATCGCGGCGGTAGACACGAGGCGAATAGATACGATTAGGAATAAGAATAGGAATAGGCATAAGAATAGGAATTGTAAAAAATATTTTTCTCACCACTGTGCCGAAAGCGACAACTTTCGTCCCGCTACGCGGGACGAAGTTCCCGTTTTTCGGCTCCGTCGATGAGAAAAATCGTATACACTCCTCGGGCAGTAAATAAGAAAGCCTCAGATCACATGTTTGTCGACCTCGGCTTCGCCTCGGCCGACAATTACATGTGATCTGAGACATTTCTTACTTTACTGCCCTAGGTGTGTAATATACTATGTCATATATATTACACGCGTATATTATTTTTTATTTTTTAATTATTATAAAATATAAGACAAGTGTAATACATACATAATACGAAAGTTAGTTATATCAACATGTAGAAAAAAATTTCAGTAGAAGCAGTAGAAGAGCGTAAACATACAATTTGCTCTCAGCTTTTTTTTCCCGTTTATAGCTATATTTTATTTGGAAAAACTATTCTAAGACCATACTTTTTTCTTTAATTTAATAGATATATAATTCTACATATTTTATTAAATATAAAATTAATTAAAAATATATAATAACTTATTAATAAAATATATTATAGCTTATTAATAAAAATATATTTTAGTTTATTATATAGCTACATATAAAATACTTACTAATTTTTATATATATAAAAATCGCTTTTTCCCTCGAAATTCCCCTATAATTTACACGATAAAGTAACTGCAAGGTCTCTGAAATACTTGTACTTTACTGATGACATGGCATATACATCTTACAATTAGGATAGAAATAAGAATATATGCAAATAATTTACACATTATATTTGCATCTTGTTATGATTTTATTATATGTATATATATTATATATATATATTTTTATATCTTAATTATATAAAAAGCTTTAATAAATTTATATAAAAGTAATTCCAATACATTTTAAAGAAAAGTACAATTTTAAAAAATCGTGCAACAAATAAATAATAGAATTCGCAGCTTTGCAGCATGGAAGACTATACTCTTCGCATTTAACACACACGTAACATTATTTATTATTATTAAATTTATTATTACTTAAGTATCTTTAATGTGTGTGGAGAACAAAATATTAAACATATTTAAGTATCTTTAATAAATCAAATAAAATATTATACAAGATAGGACAGATTAACGTAAAAAAATAACATAAGTCCTGAATTTGCTACTAATGACATGGTTTTTTCGAAAAGACAATATCCTCAAAACTATATATTGGAACAGATAACATTGTTAATAATTAATAATATAAATAATAATAAATGATTAATAAAATTTATGGCAAATTAAATGCTAAAAATCTTTTTATTTCAAGCACTAAGGGCTCAGTCACAATGACAAAAATAAGGAATAAGATAAAGGAATAAGGAATAAGGGAATGTCGCATCTCATTTCAGTACACGTACATTAAAGTGAGATGCAACGTGCCTTATTCCTTATTCCTTTATCCTATTCCTTATTCCTCTCATTGTGACTGAGCCCTAATTCCTTCAATACATAACAGTACAAAATTTGATTAATCACATGTGTATACATTTAAGAAAAGAAAGATAAAGAAAGAGTTACATATCCGCAAATTGTACATACAATTGTATTATAAATTACAACTGCGCACTTTGAGCAGTCACAAACGCTAAGCAAATGTCTGTAACGCTTACACACACTACCGCACAATACGTATATGATGCACAAATTGTAATCAATATAATTTCGGTATAATAATAATAATAAAAATTAGGAATTACACATTGCTTTCTCACCATTTTTAAGTCTGCAAATTTGCACATTACTTATTATTGTGCTCTCAAAGCTTTTCTATGAGGAAGTAATAATAATAATAATAATAGTAATAATAATAGTAATAATAATAATCCTTATAATTGGTATAATTTTTTATGTAAAACATACGTATATACGCGCGCGCGAATTGACTTATATCTGCGTCATACACGCGAATGAGAATCTTAGCAGCTTAAATATAGCTGGGCCCCTTCACCACGTCAAGGTGATTCTCATGAAGGGGAAAAAAGGGTGGTGGCAAAAGTCCGAGAATCAAATCCGTATTTTCTCTTCAACGTGGAGAGAAATAGAAGAAAGATGAATGATGCAAGAAGTTAAGCAAAAAAATAGCACACATTTTGCCTTGTGTAAGTATACGTTTGCTATAATTTTAACGTAGAACGCATGTAAAAAAAATCCTTACAACCAAAAAATTGTAATTATTGGTGCTAATGTCACAAAGATCGCAATCACAATTGAAATTATTGCATAAATCTAAAACTAGCAGATCTTATCACAGGAAAATGTACACAGTACATTTCCTTGAAGTAACTGATAATATCAGTTGCTTTTTATGTTCTTTTTTTCCAATATTTATATATTACAATATCTTATAATTTTATAATTAATTTATCAAAATCATATTATTATTTATATTATTTATTTGTATGTATTCGCCTGTCCTGTAATTTATATATTGTATATATTATAATTCACGTTAATATCAGAGTATAGCTCTCATTTGCCTTATATCGTGTCGTTGTTTGAGTTTCTGGAGAGCGTGTTTCTTGTAATCTATATATATAAAGGAAGATGTCCTGACTGACTCACTCACTCACTCACTCACTCATCAACGCCCAGCCCAAACCCCTGAACCGAATTTTGATCAAAAATATATGAAATAGGGGTAGAATTTTCCGGGGAGTGCCACTAAGAAGGGATTTTTAGAAATTCAAGCCCTAACGGGGTGAAAAGGAGTAAAACGTGTTTTCACGGATTCTTTAATATCGCCCAGGCCAAAGCCCTGAACCGAATTTTTATCAAAAGTATATGAAATAGGGGTAGAATTTTCCGGGGAGTGCTACTATGTGAGAGAGAGAGAGAGAGAGAGAGAGGAGGGGAAGGGAGGGAGGGAGGGAGAGAGAGGGAGGGAGAGGGAGGAAGAGGGAGGGAGAGGGAGAGAGGGGGAGAGAGAGGGGGTGAGAGAGAGGGGGGACAGAGAGGGGGAGGGAGAGGGAGAGGGAGAGGGCGGGGAGAGAGAGAGAGAGAGGTGGGGGAGGGAGAGGGGAGAGGAGGGGGGGGGGGGGCTAGAGAGAAACTATTTGCGTGTCTTACTACACATGTCCTCCGGGGCGAAGCCCGGGTAACCAGCTAGTATATATATATATATATATATATATATATATATATATATATATATATAATTACAATTGAACTATATAATATTGAATACCAACATGAAATCTATTTGATACTTTACTCTATCTGATCTCTACTCTATCTGATACTTTTTAAACTCTTTGTATCTTATATTACGTCATTGGTAATAAATAAGTAAATGTATGATTTTACAATTTCGTAGCATGACCACATTAGAAACTTTTGCTTATTCTGTGATAGGACCTGCTAGTTTATGATTTATACAATAATTTCAATTGTGATTGCGATCTTGTACGATATTGAAAAATGCATATTCATTTTACTTATTACTCGAAAATAATAATTGCTGCAAAGTAGTATGATTTGTGAATACATTTGACTCATTGTATTAGAACATTATAAATACAATATTATAATACATGCAGCAATTACTATTTTTTCTACAATGATGAAATTATGAAGATACAAATCATAGAAAAAAATTAAAGAAATTGCTTTATGGAATTTTTAAATGTTTAGTTATTTATTTTTACACTTTATGCGTTCTACATTATTTCATTACTCTTTTTTTTTCTTTTTCCTTTTTACCTTTCTTTGCTTCTATAAATATCAATGAACTGCAATATTCAGGAAATGGCATCTCGACACGATGGAAAGTCAAAAAGTTGTAAATAATATTCTCAATTATTTTTTACCTTTATCCGCCTTCTTTTTTTCAATCATTTCCTTGAACTTCTGTATTAATTGATCTACTGATTTTTTCGGTACACTTCTTTTCTTTCTTTTTTTCTTTATATAATTTCAAGATAGTCTATTATTTTAAGCTTTTTATTATTTATTACTTTGTTGCGCAGTAATATTTTAATTTTATTTGTTTAATAAATTTTTCATTTTTCTACTTGATGCTCGGGCTTTGTTGTTTGCAGCACGATTGTTGTATCTTGTGCGAGAATATATTTTTACACGGATTAGATATTGCAGTGCCTCCAATCGATGTTTATAACACGGGTCATTTTCATCTAACCACCCTGAATGCATATTATTTGTTATCTGTATGCATGACTTTGTTATCTTTTGTAAAATTGCAGCAGATGCCCAATAATGCTGCCAGATACGATTAAATGCTTGTAATTGAATTTCGACTACCTTTGCAAAAAGAGTTGTTGGTCGTATTAATTTTGTAACTGTAGGAGCATCTTCGTCTGGATTTGGATATTCGCGGAACTCTATATATTTTTCACTTGCTGTTGCGTCATCCATTGGCGTTTTCATCATAATATTACGACAATTATCACAATTACTTTTTGCAATGCTTTTCCGTGCTACGTATCCAGCAAAAAATGCAATAGCATTCTCATCGTAACTACTCAATGAGCTTATATTTCCTGTACTTTCGATATTGTCATACTCTTCGAGAATGTCTAGATCTTCAGCAAATATTTCATCCTCAGGATCAATGTCGTATTGTGCAGAAGTTTGACTTGCAGTCATTGCATTTTCAATTGCCTTAGTAATCTTAGTGGGTGGATTAATAAGGCACTCAGTTTCTGGACACTGAACATTGCCTTTATCGCTTGTGTGGATATATCCTGTACATAGTATGTGTCTCACAGAAAGTCGGACCATTCTTACAGTAGGATTAGGATTGAATCCACCGCGTTGCCTTAATTTTGAAAAAAAATGTTCAACAGAATCTTGATTGCACAATCCTGTCGCAAGTTCAAACGATTCGTTTTCAATTTTCAGGTCATTATATGTTTCCAAAATAGCTTGTATAGTCAAGCTAAATCCTTTTAAACATGGAATTTTATATATTTTTTCTGATGACGTAGACCATCTTGAGCACCATGTGACAAAATCTCTTAACAAATGTTCAATGTCAGGATTTTTACTAGATAATAATCGTTTTCCACCAAATTTCATATTAAAACTGTATAAATTGCAAGCATTAATTACATTATTCATGCGCTCTGTAAAATTAGCCGTCGCTTTCCATGTATTGGTTTGCAATTCTTTTCCAAAACCCGCTAATTTTATTGCAGCTGCAAATTTATTACTAAATAATTGGAAAGCTCTTTTGACGTTCATTGCTTCAAAAGTATTAGGACGAATATGCGCTTTTGTAATATGCGATAATAAATTTGATCCTCCTGTTGCAGCATTATCAATAGCCCATGTCATTTCAAAATCTTCATATGATGCTATTACTTCTCCATCACAATACAGATATTTGTGTGTTAGCAAGCTTGCTAATCGTTTCACTAAATGTGGGAAATCAAACGATGCGTAATATTTTTTGTCATTATGTATAAAATATGGCCTATCTGAGTCTACGCCAAGTTGATTGTAGGCACTCTGATTACATGTGCCTTGATCACATGTTACAATTCGTACATCGGCACCTGTTTTACTCAGTCTATTCAAGCATTCTTTTAATAAAATTATTATTTCTTCAGCTTTCATGCATTTTCCTGGAAGAAAATATGCCAACGGCTGACGCCATGGATTACGCGCATTTATGCTGTCCAAGCAAAACACAAAAACACATTTAGCTCTCTCGCATGTTCTTCCTAAAGGTCCTAGGTCTCTAAGTCCTTCTATTTGATCTAAATGACGTGAATATTCTTCAAACGATTTTATGTACATTTCATCCCATTTCAGAGCACATTTTCTTTCTTCTATAGGCGTCTTTGCCATTTTCTCCTGCAGTTTAGAAAATATAAAATCGCAAAATCCTGGCACTACATCATATTCTTCGTGCCATCTTCTAATGGTTCGTTCGCCAGGAAACGTGCAACCTGCCTGTCGTAAGCGACGCAATGCAGAAGCTGAATAATAAAATAACTGCTGTGAAAGGCTTTTTTCTTCTTGCGTATATGGCGTTTTTGGCACATGAAGTTGCAAATTGATCATTGCTTTAGCAACAGGATGTAAATTTAATTCTTCTGTCAATTTTTGTATTATTTTTTTTGTTCTTTTTACTTGTTGTTTTTTTAGATTTTTTGGGAGCACGCAAACGAAATTTTAAACTTTTTATGATATTACGCAAACGATTGATTTCTCGCTTTAACAAATTAATTGTTACTTTAGATTTCGTTTCCTTCTTTGTATTATTAGATATCTCTATCATTTTGTTTGCAATAGGTACCGCATGACATACATTAATATTTTGACTTGCCGGTGGTTCTAGATGAATCCAATCCATTATATTTTCTTCTTCGTCCGAAATATCAAAATTTAACTGCGCTTGATAAGTTTTACAAGGTCGACTAACTACACCGTACAGATTGTGAGCAGAAGAATTTGCTATTTCTATGTTATTATTTGTAATTTGTTCTACATTTGTTTCTATTAATGTCTCAGTTGGTGTTAAATTTTGCATGCTTTGTGTTGTACTTGCATTTGTTGTTTCCAAATCTTCTTGCGAGCAGCCGTTAAATTTGACTGGAATGGCATCTCGTTTTAATTTCTTCCTGTCTTCTCCCTTAAAGGAACTTGAACTAAAGTGGTCCGCGCATAGACCAGCACGACGTAATGAAGTGGCAGACCATTTTTCCAATTTAGTATTTCCTGAAATGATATTATAATACGAGACATTATTTTTTAAAGTTTTAATTAGATTTGTAAAATTTTGAAATTAAAATAAATGTAAATAATAATTACTTCTTGGAATTGTAATGAAATGCGAGTTTAATCACAATTAAAAAAAATGTTTGTAATTAAACTAAACTAACATTAAACACAAATACTTATTCTGTGCTTACACCCAACTTCAATTACAATTCCAAAAAATATTTATATTTTAAACAGAAAAGTATATCTTTTTTTGCCAATAAATGATTAACAATTTATTAATTCTTATTATTCAATTAATTCTTAATTTATATTTTAATTCAACTTTAATTACAATTCTGAAAAGTATTTACATTTCAACTCGATTTCAATTTCAATTTCAAAAAATATTTGTATTTAAACTTGACTTGAAATAAAATTAAACAGTAATTAGTAATGAAACAAAAATTTAATTACAAAAATATTTAATTATTTACGACCTTGATTTTAATACTCTATCATAAGCTTTTCTTGCACAATTTGATCGATATGTAACATTATTACTTGAAAAAGTCATTTCTGGAGAACGATAATTATGTTCAGAAAAATACACAAAATAAACAATTATTCTTTAAAATAATATTTGAAACAATTGCAATTAATTATGTGCCAATCATAGACGTATATGATAGACTGAACATTCCCACTGGAGAGCTTCCAGCAAGATGAAGGACAGAAGATATGCTTGCGGAGATGCTTTCCTTTTCTAATCGACATAATTAAAAGAGAAAAGTGTTTCTGGAAGCATATCTTCTGTCCTTCAGATTGTCGGAAGCTCTCCAATGGCAATATTTACTCTATATATTATATATACGTGTATAGTGCCAATGTGTTTACAGTTCAAAAAATGCATAAGAACAAGGCAAATTATTTCCCGTAGTTTTTTTTGGCGCTGAATATAATCCTGTTTATCTAATTGCTATAAACACGTACTGTTTTGTTCGCTCAAATTATTTTTTTTTTGCAGAAGTTATAAGCAATACAATTTTCACGAAAAACAAAAAAATCGTCAAATTTACAAATCATTAGATATATTCGGTTTGTCGTAGAAAAATCTTCAAAAATGCATTTTCGAGCTAAGAAGACAATTTTTATTTGATAAAAATAGGTTAAAATCAAGAAATTGCAAAATCTAATTGTTATAAGTAATTGAAATGTTCAATTATTTTTCTTCACCAAGAATTAAATTAAAAAAAAATTTAATTAATGCTATTTTATTCTTGATTTCATTTAAAAGTATACATATTTATCTCGTGCAAAAATATGCATTTTTAATAAATGGTGCCCCGTCGTGCTCGCGACTTTAACTCGACCAAGTACCGCGGCACATCAATTTTTGTTGTAAATTTTTTGTAGGAAGAATGTACAATATAAATAACAATTTATAATGTCGAATATGATCAACATTATACAAATAGAACATTATAATCACATTTTTATATTAAATATTACACTTTTAAAATTATGTAGTATTCCTGGTAAAGTTAATCGTTGTTGTATTATATAATTTAACCGTTAATTTTTCTTTTCGTTTGGAATTTTTGGGATTTTCTGAGTAATCAATGTTTTAGCAACGTACAACATTTACATTACACACAGTTCCTACTATATAACTTACATTACTAAAATTGCAATTTTGTTGAACTCCATACAGAATATGAAAAAGATAATGGCGTGAAAAATATGTTACTTGCTTCAAGTGCAAAAGTATACTGAAATAAACATAATCTTACAAACAGCTGAGATCACTTATAAGTTTAAAGATTGAGAGGCTTTTGTCGTATAGAGCACCAAAAGTCTGAGTCTATAGCAATTTCCCGATAAGAAAGATTAGAGTATAACATCGATTACTCAGAAAATCCCAGAAATTCCAAATAAAAAGAAAAATGAACGATTAAATTATATAATAGAATAACGATTTGCTTTACCACAAGTACTATACAATTTTTTAAGTGTAATATTTATAATAAAAATGTGATTATAATGTTATATTTGTTTAACGTTGATCATGTTCAACATTATAAGTTAATATCATTCATATCGTATATTCTTCCTACAAAAGATTTCCGGAAAAATTGATGTGCCGCGGTTCTTGGTCGATCCAAAGACGTGAGCACAGCACTGCGCGGTGTAGCGTATCAGTCATGACAAATTTATAAAAAATACAATCTATTGTTTCTGTAGTGATATAAAAAATATATGTACTTTTAAAATAAAATATAGAATAAAATAATATAATTTACAAAAAATTTTAATGTGTACTTTTTGGTGAAAAAAATTATTAAACATTTTTATTGCTTATAATAATTGAATTTTACAATTTCTTGTAACTTAAATTATTTTTCTGACAAATATTGTCTCCTTAGCTTTTAAATACATTTCTGAAGATTTGTATACGACAAATATAAGAGATATCTATTAATTTGTACTTTGCTGACTTCTTTATTTTTCATTAAAATTGTTTTTCATAATTTCTGCAAAAAAAATTCGAGCAAACATAAAAATACGTATCTCTCTGAATATATTATTTGATATATATTTCATGCAAAAAAAAGTTTCGATCAATCGAAAAAATACGACATCATTTCTGATCCAATTTGTCGCGGAAATGCCCAATATAAACTTTTTGATTATGTTATTCAAATTAAAGAATTTTTCAGGTCGCTGAATATTAATTTTCTACCAACATTTTTCAGTGGATTATATTTCAAATAACATAAAGAACTTACCACTGTTGCGTATCCATAATTGGCATCTTGGATCGGTACTTGTAGGAAATCTGAACAAATGTGTTCCCGTTGAATATCTCCCATTACGACAATTTGTATACATGCATTTGTCATAAACAGTTTCCACACGTTGATCACTCATTGTTATTTATATTCGTATTAAGAAATATTGTGACCAAAAAAATATTGATTAAAGTATTAATGTGTATTAATATTTTATTTAAAAAAAAAAAAAGTAAAACTACACAATTCGAGGAATATTAATATTTCAAAATAAAAAGAAACTAAAACCAATAACTGCAACCGAAAACCAACCTGTTGCACAATTCAATAAGTATATTAATATTTCAAAATTAAAAGAAAAAATTAAAACTAATAACTGCAACCGAAAATCGATTTCTTGTCAATTCAGTAAGTATTAATACTTCAAAATAAAAAAAAAATAAAAATAACTGTAACCGAAAATCGATTTCTTGTACAATTTAAGAAATATTAATATAAAAAAAAACTAAAACTAATAACTGCAACTGAAAACCGATTTGTGTTGCATAAATCAGGAAAATTAATAACACTAAATAAAAGAAAAAGTAAAATGAATAATTGCAACCAAAAACCGTTAAACCGTTAAACCGTTAAACCGTTAAACCGTTAATCTGGTGCACAATATAAGAAGTACGCTATGAATCACTGTGCAACGAACTACACTATCGAACTGTAAGTTGCTTACTGCGCTGGGCAACAGTCTATGCGCGCTTCGTTGTTTACATTCTCGCGCATCGCGCCTGTTTTTCGTATTGTCTATCGCTTGGCGCGGATCACGGATACTTCCGTGTTCAGTCAATCGTTCAGTGGCATCGCGGTACGAGGTACGAGGCACGTGGCAGAGCGATAAATAGTAAGTACAGATATATGTAGCTTATTTGCAAATTATGTATTTTTTTATTTATCATTTATACATAATATACATGTAATTATATTGTTATTTATTAATTATATATTTTTTTCAGACAATATCAAAAAGATAGCGGCGCCGACAGCAGTGTCGATGACGACGACGGCGGTCACGGTGCCGACGGCAGTGTCGACGACGACGACGGCGGTTACGGCGCCGACGGCAGTCACGGTGCCGAGGACGATATCGATGACGACAACGGCGGTCACGGTGTTGAAGGCGGGGTCGACGATGATGACGACGACGACGACGGCGGTTACGGCGCCGACGGCGGTGGCGACGACGTCGACAACGGTCACGGCGCCAACGGCGGTGACAACGACGACGGTCACGGTGCCGACGGCGGTGACAACGACGACGACGGCGGTCACGGCGCCAACGGCGGTGACAAAGACGGCGGCCACGGTGCCGACGGCGGGGTCGACGACGGAAGGAAATATTATAACAATAAATGTAAGTGTCCTTTATTTATACTTTTAAATATATAACAGTGTTGTATATCCTGCAAATATTAGGATATTTAATGCACTCTCGTCTCTGTTCTCGTATATTAAAAATCCGAGTGTGTTCAAAATCAGAATTTTCTCAGAATTTTGAGAAATATCCAGGTAATTCCCGAATATCTGATTATCCGGATAACCGATTTTTTTATAATACCCATGAAGTTAGATATCTGAGTATCCGGAAATAGAAATAACCTGATTTAATAGCATAGATATATAGATTATTGTAAAAATTATTTTTATAATTAATTAGTTATTATTACTTCTTTATTTTAAAAATGTATTAACATGTTTTTTAAATTTTCTGTTTCAGACACGAGAATTACAAAATATTATATATGCGACCCTTGCGGCTACACGTGGAAGAGGAAGAGGAAGAGGAAGAGGAACAGGAAGAGGAACAGGAAGAGGAAGAGGAACAGCAAGGGGAAGAGGTCCGGGTGGGGCGAGAGGTAGAGGTAGAGGTAGAGGTAGAGGTAGAGGTAGAGGTAGGGGTATTGGCCTTAATGTCATATTTTATAATAATTAAAAAATAAAAAATAATATACGCGTGTAATATATACACGGAGAAAAAGTTACGGTTGCTACAACAGAATAATAATGTTAATTTTCGCCCATCCATACAAAAAGGTTATGGAAACCATAGTACTCTGGAAGTGACCTATAGGTTGCCCTAACCTTAGTGAGGGTAGCTACTATATGGATGTTGCAACCATAATATATGGATGTTACAACCATAATATATGGATAATACAAAAACAAGTATTCAACCGACAAAAAAATATTTATTTTGAAATTTTATTACTATTTTTTAACTAAATTGTTTCTTAAGATGCAGTCTATGATTATAAATATTTTTTTGTATTTGAAAAATGTTGGATATAGAGGGCGCCTACTTCTGCTAGTCTCCTTCCTACATATATTTTTGGTTCGTGCCCAACTGTACACCAGAGCGCTCTAGTCGAGTTGTCTGTGTGTGGACTAGACGTAGAAGAGAACGGTTAAGAATAAACTACGTATAAGAAATTGTGTTTCCAGTCTTGTCATTATCCCAAAAGGTTATGGGCCCAGCACGCCTCCACTGCGCGAACCTTTAACGGGAAAATAAAGAAAATGGAAAATCAAGAAGAGAAAAAGGCAAGTTCGAGCGATGAGAGAGTCGAAGAATTGGGTAAGTAAAAAGTGCCATTTCATCATCAAAAATGGCGTCCACCCAGCAACAAGAGTTAGGCGGAAAAAATAGTGTGACGTCATGGCATCGAAAAATAGAGACAGAGAAAATTAGGAAGTGTCGAAAATGAAAATTAAAATGAATGTAAGAATTAGTTAGTAACAAAGCATAGTGACACGGAGTGGCTGCGCGCACGGCGTGGAGAGGGAACGAAGCATCTCCGCGTGCGTGTGTGCCAGTACGCTCCGTCACAAAACTTAAGAGCAATAAGATGCGAGGCGCGAAAATATGAAGAGCAGTAAAGTTTTAATAAATACACGTGCACAAATAATTGTATGGATTAAACAATAGAGATCGATCGAAAGGTTAATCAAATCAAAAATGAAAATTTAATGTTAAAATTTTAACAGAAGAACAGCTGGCTGAATTGTGGAAGGATTTATCGTCCAAATTCAGCCTGGACACGAATCACAAAGGTGAAAATGTAGCTCTGGAAATTAAGGGAGAGACAGTGTGGATCCTTCCAGATGCAGGCAATGTTTACAGAACTGGTAAGATGAGTGTTCTATAGTAAGATTAGAATGTTGAGATGAGAAGAAGAGAATTGCATGCAAATAAATAAAAGTGCTTAAGTGATAATAGGCTAGCATATATCACTTACTAAAATATGCACTTAATAGTTAATTAAATTACAAAGTAAAATTAAAAGAACACTTAATACAAATAATTTTGAAACTCTGAACAGTTGGTCAGCGAGTGAATACTTGTGTTCAGTATTACACGAGCTGTCCGGCTGGGACGTTCATGGGAGGGGTCGTGTGTTCCGATATCTTACATGATCGTTCATCTTGAGATCGGCCATACTTGTGTTCAGTCAACTGATCTTGAGATTCAGACTCTTGGCAATTGTTATATGTTTATTTTCCTCCACAGAGAAGAGAATGATGTCAGAGAAGCAGTGGAAGGCTCTCGTGAGTTTGAACGACGAGCTTTTGATAGCTGAAAAACCGCTGCTCATGCCAAGAGCAAAATCAGAGATAAGCGCAATCAATGCTAAACAGAAAGATGAGTCAAAGGAAGATGAGGTTAAGACGAGTACAATGGAAAGTGAGAAGAGTAATGAAGGCAGTGAGAGCGATGAGAAAGACGAGAAAGATGAGAAAAATGAAGAAAGTGATGACCTGATCACAATAAAGAGGAGTGAATGGAAAGCATTGGTTGACGCTACAAAAGCAGGAATTTCTAAGCCCCAAATAAAAAGTATTACAACCGCCAATATTGATCCCAAAACTTTAAATCCCTTGGTGAAAGAAAGTAAATCTGTACCTACAGAGAGCAATACTAGAATTAAAAATTCTCATGAAATTCCAGTTCAGGTGAGACTCGATAATCAGGAGAGCAAGATGAGTGAGTTGGTTTCTGCGATTAATAGCTTCTGTACAGCAACTAAAACAATGACTGAACAGTTTAGCGAGAATTTAAAAATGATGAGAGAAGAGCACAAACAAGAGTACAAGCTCTTGAAAGAGAGCAAAGAGGAGCGAGAGAAATGGAAGAAAACAATGATTAGAGTAAATGAGAGCTATACTCAAAATTCAACGAACATCAGCGTTATGGTTGAAAATCTGAAAGAACTGTGTGACGATTGGAAGAAATGTGAAGATGAGAGTATTCCAGATGAGCCAGAGAGTAGAGCAGCCCAGGTTAGTAACACAGACTTGAGAGATGAGATTACAAGTTTGATTAAAGAACAGTTAGACGTTTTAAAAATTAATGAATTAAGAAGAAATACGGGGAGTCCTTTGAATTCATTATCCGACACTGTTAAAGAAACTTTGAAATTTGAAATTATTAACAAGAACGGGGGCATGAAAAGAGATTACAAATTAGAGAAAAATGGAAAGTACGAACATTTCTATGATTACTTTTCTTCAGAATTAAGATCATGTGGGTTGTTACACATTATTGAAGATACGGTAGAAAGTAATGCAGATGAGAAAACGTTAAATGAACAAAGATTCAAAGTCCGTGACATCTTGATAAATCATATAGATCGGAATTACCACTCTAAAGTCATGAAAATTCAAAATCCTAAAGAAATTTTGGTCAAATTAAAAGAACTAAAAAGATGTGAGACAAACGTAACATCACACTCAGTTAGGAAACAATTGTACAGCATGCAGTACATTATTGGTAAAACCACGGCGGTAGAATTTTGTGAGAAGTTTGAAGAGACTATCAGAAACTATGAAAACTCTCCTGGAGCTGCTCCCCTCTCTGAAGATGAGAAACGAGATGCGTTTTACAATGCCATAATGGTATCAGTACCAACAGTTCAGTCAATTGACTTCCTATCTAAGAATACTAAAGGTATTAGTCCTGATTATGAACAGTTGAAAAACTTGGTCATGCAAGATGAAGCGACGAGGAAACAAATGAGCGGTGAGACGAGTGAAGTGAGGTCAGCCAACCTAGCTCAAAAGGTGGTGCCTAGATGTTACAAATGCCAAGCTTCTGGGCACCTTGCTAGAGATTGCAGAAACGAGGGAATCTTGTGCTATAATTGTCAGAAATTTGGCAGCCATATAGCTCAAGAGTGTCCAGAGCTTCGCAGGTCGACTGGGGGACCTAACAAACCCAGAGACCACTCAAAAGGTAACTACAGCAACAGCTCTCGAGGATTTGGTGGTGGTAAATTTAGACGTGGTTTAAAGAGAAGGGCAAATGATGCGTATGAGAGAAGTGCTAAGAGGGGAAGGTTCAAGAGTAACAGAGGAAATTACAAATACTCTAGCCAGTATCATAAGACTGACAAGAACAACAATAAGTCAAATTCAAGCAAACAAGGAAACCAGAAGAATGGAGAGAAGTCTGGTGAAGGGAGCAGCACAACCAAAGGTAAGACTAGTTTAGAATCGATGGAAATTGAAATCATGTATATGGATGCGACACGAAAAGACGAACATAGATTTTTCACGGAGTTTCTGGCAGACTCTGGAGCAACAGAGCACTTAACAAAATCAAAAATCATTTTTAAGACGTTTGATGAGTCAGAATGTGGCATGGTCAAGTGTGCAAATAAAGACGAGTCAGCGGACTTGAGAACGGAGGGAGTGGGACGAGTTGAGATTCAGTTAGAAAATGGTAGAGTCCTTGAAATTGATAAAGTAATTTTTGCAGAAGCTCTCAAGGAAAATTTATTATCGCTGAGAAAATTTGCCGAGATGGGTCTTGCAATCTATTTAGATAATGAAAAAATTAATATTTTTGATCCAATTTCGAAAGAACTGTTTGTCTCGGGTATATACAAAAGACCCTACTGGGTAGTTGAGTTGGAAGTTAACAAAAGTAACTCGGTAAACAATAATCTATATAGGACTGTTAGTAAACGTGTGATAGCTAATTTAGCAGAAGGCGAGTTAGAAGGGAGAAAATATTTTACGCGAAGTATGGCAGCTAAAGAAAATTCTGTAAAGTCTCTAATGGATGAGAAAAAGGATGACCAAACTGAAGAAGTGAAAGAGATGATAGTAGATAAAGAAGGTAAAGAGAGGGCAATCGAAAAGCCTAATTGTGATGAGAATAAAAGTGAAAGAAAAGTCCCGTATGAGCTTTCAAATTTTGATGTTACTATTTGGGACCGAAAAATTCATGACATAGATGAGATGCCTAACGTAGATTCTGTGGAAGAGGCTTCACCTTTTCCAAATAATGACAAGAAAATATCTAAGAATGAAAGGGCGATGTTATGGCATGTGAGATTTGGTCATGCTTCAAAAGCGTATCTTAGATCTTTGCAATTAAAATTTCCGGATAATAAAGAATTGAACGATGTGGTATTCGATGAGACAATTCAAGATTGTGAGGTGTGTATGATTTCAAAATTTAACAAGTTACCATTTCCGGCTGTGCGTAGACGAGCAACTGCACCATTGCAAATTATTCATTCAGATGTCATGGGGCCAATCTCACCGTCTTCTCATCCTAAAGGATATAAATTCATTTCTGTATTCATTGATGACCAATCACGATTTGCTATGGCATATCCGATGAAAGCCAAAAGTGAGACGGGTTACTGTTTGGAAATGTTTGTTAGAAGTGCTAAGAACCTGTTAGGGTACGATGCGAAGGTGTGTTACTTACGGAGCGATCAGGGAACAGAGTATACAGGAGGCTACACTGTAGAAGTCTTGAAAAGATTAGGCGCGGAATCACAGTTGGCAAATCCTGATACACCTGAACACAATGGAGTTTCAGAGAGATTTAACCAAACAATTCAAAAGAAAGTCAGATCTTACATGTATGATGCAAAACTACCAGAGAGTATGTGGGATCTGGCATTGACTGCAGCAGTGTATGCTTACAATCGTACGCCTCACAAGTCAAACCATATGATTACCCCACTAGAAAAATTTGCTCCTAATCACAGCTTTCATATCAATCAGATTAAAAGGTTTGGTTGTTTGGCATATATTAAAGTACAGAGAAAAACTGGTCCAAAATTCAGAGCTGAAGGCGTGAGAGTGATTTTGGTCGGTTACACCCCTACCGGATATCAGTTTTTAAAACCAGAAGAGGGAAAATACTATGAGAGTAGGAATGCTAGGTTCAACGAGAAACGAGTTTACGGCGAGATTTATCAGAAGGACAGTATTAAGGATTTTCCACTGGAACAGTTAGAAATTACTAAAGAAGATTGGTTTGTCAAATTTGATGAGAACAAAGATGAGTTGGACAAAGATGAGATTTCAAAACCGGAGGGAGAGGTCAAGAGCAAACGTGGACGTGGCAGACCAAGAAAAGAAGTACCAAAGCCAATCGAGAAATCGAATACTGAAAATGAGAAAAGTACTATGAAAAATAACGATGAAAATTTAAAGGTGAGTGTATTCTCGTGTGCTATTAATGATGAGTTCGAAACGAATGAGAGTCATGTTAAAGATGAGGTATATCATGCACTGTTGTCTAAAATAAATACTGATCCAAGTAATTACAAAGAAGCAATGGAATCCAAAGATAAGAAATTGTGGCAAAGGGCAATTAATGATGAGCTAAATTCCATGGAGAAAAATAAAGTTTGGAAACTCGTGAAAAGACCAATTAAGATGAGTAATGGACAAAAGGTAAATATAATTGATGGTAAGTGGGTTTTTAAACGGAAATCTGAAGCAGATGGCAACGTGAGACATAAGGCACGTTTAGTGATTCGAGGCTTCAAAGACAAAAATGTTTACGAACTAAGAGAGACATATGCTCCTGTGTCGAGACTGCCACTGGTGAGAGCTGTAATAGCCATAATTAACAAGTACGATTTGGACGTGTGTCAGCTAGATGTGAAGACAGCATTTCTCAATGGAGAGATAGATGAGGAGATTTTCATGGAAATCCCAGATGGAACAGTCCACACAGATAAAGAAAGAAGAGAAATGGTGTGTAAGTTGGAGCGTGCTCTCTATGGACTAAGGATCAGTCCCAAACGGTGGAATGACAAATTCACTGAGGTAGCTTTAAAGATGGGGTTGAAAAACTCTAATTTAGAGCCATGCCTATTTATTTGGAGAGAAGGAGACAAATTTATGATTTTACTTCTGTATGTAGACGATATCCTGCTGTCGAGTAATGATGAGAAAAAATTGAATGAAGTGAAGACAAAGTTGAGCAGTGAGTTCGAAATGACAATTCTAGGCGAGCCAAAGGAATTTTTGGGCATTTCAATTAGACGAGATAGAGAGAACAAAGTGATTGATTTAACTCAGGAAAATTACATTGAGAAAATCTTGGTCAGGTTCGGACTTGATGACTCTCATGCACAGAGAACTCCTATGGTCACTACTCAGGTTGCAAATCATGAAAGAAAGATGAGAGAGTCAGATCCAGATGAGAAGATATTAGAAATGACTAAATCGAGAGAAAATATTCCATACAGAGAGGCAGTAGGTAGCTTACTGTACTTGGCAGGTGCAACGAGACCTGACATTTCGTATACAGTAAATGTTTTGAGTAGACATCAGGTAAATCCTACTGAGGAAGATTGGAAAATGGTAAAGAGGGTGTTTAGGTACCTGAAGGGTACAAAATCTCTAGGATTAAGATATACAGGCGAAGTGAATGATATTCAGGCTTATTCAGACTCAAGCTTTGCCGATTGTAAAAATTCACTGACAACGAGTGGTTTCGTGATTAAATTATTTGGCGACGCGATTATTTGGCGAACACACAAACAGTCGTATGTAGCTCTATCAACCTGTCACGCGGAGTATGTTGCGATGAGTGAGGCGAGTCAAGAGATGTTGTCGATTTATAATTCTTTAAATCTGATTTTAATTAATCCTCCCTTGCCAATGACTTTATGGTGCGATAACAGAGCGGCAGCAACCGGAGCTGAAATCAATGGGGGAAATAAGCTAAGGCATATCATTGAGGTGAAAGCCCATCACATTAAGGAGTGTGTTAAGAGGAATTTGATTGTTGTTAAATGGGTTAGATCAAAAGATCAACTTGCAGATGTGCTAACAAAACCTCTTGCCTTTGATCTTCATAAGAATTTAGTCAACAAAATCATGAATGTAAATAATTAAACTGATTGAACTTTTCTTATGTTTTCACAGGAGATAATTAGGTGAAAGACTGAACGAGACTAGTTAAGATAAGTCTATAAGTATTATTATGACCAGACAACGCAGAAGTATTCGGGAGGGAGTGTTGGATATAGAGGGCGCCTACTCCTGCTAGTCTCCTTCCTACATATATTTTTGGTTCGTGCCCAACTGTACACCAGAGCGCTCTAGTCGAGTTGTCTGTGTGTGGACTAGACGTAGAAGAGAACGGTTAAGAATAAACTACGTATAAGAAATTGTGTTTCCAGTCTTGTCATTATCCCAAAAAAAAAAACACTTACCTTGGTAGGATTCGAACTCGGGACCTCTGGATCGTGAGCCAACTGTCTTGCGTGGTAGACTACTTCTTAATTTAATGTAAGTGTTATATATAGTCTACATATGTCATAATCAGCGCAAATATATAATTTTTCAAAAATCATCTTAAGAAACAAATTCAGTTTACAAAGAGTAATAAAATTTTGAATTGGATATATGATATAATATTTCTTAATGTCGGGTGAATGTCAGAAACCAGTGTCGACTCATTACGAAATTTTGTATTTGTAAATATATTTATGAAAAAAGTATAATTATAAAGTTAAAACATCCTTATCAAATCCTTATCAAATTCACTTTATTTTATGCAGAAATTCTTTTGCGTGCGCAATAGAACTAAACTCTCAATCAGAGATTCAGTGCTGTACCGTGCAGCTATATCTTATGGATCTCTCAACCATAATATTTGTGCTGCAGACCACATAAGAGAAGTAGCAATAATCCTTTGGTTGAGGCAACCATATACAAGGGTATTGTAACCGAATGTCACGTATCGTAAGCACTACGGTTATGAAAACTGTATAAATGAGCATATCTTAACAGTTACATTCAATGTAATATCAATTTAACTTGAATTCACATACAATTCTTTTTCAATCATAGAGAATGTTGTTGTAACAACCGTAGCATTTTTCTCCGTGTATGACAAATATTTTTTACAATTCCTATTCTTATGCCTATTCCTATTCTTATTCCTAATCGTATCTATTCGCCTCGTGTCTACCGCCGCGATTGCTGCACGACAGGACCAACAGACAGATTGTTCGTCTATTAGGCCGATTTTATTTACAGTCTCCGATTAAACTCATTCTTCATCTCTTTCTAACTGTCCCCCGTTACGTGAGCGAGCGAGAAGGTATAAGAGCAAGCGAGTCGTCAATAAGAGCGAGTAGGACAGTAATAGGAGTGAGCGAGATAAAAACAACGGCGCGCAAGGGAAAGACTCGATGCTCGATCCTCGGTCAGATCCCCACCTCCGAGCCTTTTGCATGTGTTATTCTCATCTCGCTCACTCCAATTACTGTCTCGCTCGCTCTTATTGTCATCTCGCTCACTCTTATACCTTCTCGCTCGCTCACATAACGAAAAATCAATAAACTCTGCGTTACCGACATTAGCACGGAACGCAACCTAAATCGTGCACCTATATGTTACCCCGTGGCCCAAACGTGGACATTGGCCACGTAGTTCGAGGTCCACATTTTGTGGACATAGAGGCGCTTCAAAATAAAGTTACTAGAAAGTTACAGCGAAATCGCGCCGGTGGCCGCTCTCAGGCTTCTCTCTGGTTTGTGATTACATTGCCATAACCCATTACTCAAACTTGAGTTGAGGGTGCAGAATAGTATACAATTTGTCAAATTGAGCTCCCAAAATATTGCGAAAATTACGCTTGTAATGCTTAATATAAAGGGAAGAGAATAATTGATCTAAAATTATTTTACAAAAAGTGTTAAAAGTTTCTCGACCGCAAAAGTTCAAAGCCGGTTTTGTATTTGTTTTTTTCATTGGATATATATTAGATCAAAAGTGCATTGCAATCAGACGGTCGTTTTGAGTCTGCACTGCCGGTGGTCAGCACATGTTATATGTCGATTTGTCGCTCAAGGCAGCATGGTCCATTTCAACGGATATAATTAATATTTCATTTTGTGTATTCAATTAATTACTAACATTAATTTTTATCGAAATAATAGCATTTTAGAGAAACAATTTTCCAGAGTATTCTGCTTTATTAAACGGGTATTTTTGATAAAAAAATATACATATATCTGTTTGCAGAATTTGCATGCATACTTTTTTGTGGGTTTTTATATAACAGTAAATTTTACAACATGTATCAAGATATAATTTTTTAATCAATTTCAGATTGAGTGTTTATAAACCAGACAACACGTAGAAGGATTGCAAGATCGAGTGGTGTGAGCAGCAAAGAACTGTAATATCAACGATTTGTTAGTAATTAATTGTATCTTACAAATTCTTTTTAAGATTGATTTAACGTTTTTACCAGCCTACACTTTATCATTACTTTAACATTATTACCAAAGAAGCCAGATCCACCACTTTTTAATGGCACATCAAGAGACTCTACAAAAAGGCCTAATCCAGAATCTGATTAGATATTTTCATCTCTGTTTATAAATGATGGTTTTTATTATAGCGCACTAAAGATGACCTTACCATAGGTCGAAACATTAAGTAGACTCTTTTTATATATCGATCAAAAATATTGACTGGTTATTAATATATGTTATCGAATAATTAGACTTTAGGTAACCTCGAACTTGATATATCAAGTGTCACAGACATCGGTGGAACACATTTAGATTTGAAAATTGAAGATCTTGACAGTCAAGTATCTCGAGACAAATCTCTTGGACGTCCATTTCGCATACAGTTACTAGAAACTGCTGAAACTGCTTATTTTGAAAGGTAAAAATAAGATATTTCTAGAATAATACAATTACTAGCCATAATTAATGTAAGCATTGAATATACCTACAATATTCTCAGATGAACATTCAAATTGAATGTAAAACACGTCCAAACTTTCCTGCATTGTATAGGCTAACACCTGCGCAAACTGCTGATGGTTTATATTCCTTTCTATTGTCCAACAACCAGGTACCTATATATTTTAGATCATTTGCTGAATCTATGTAGATATACCTTATTTTACGTAACGTGCACAAAATTTTCTTGTGTAATAATATAAGAATGATCGATATCTCGCATTTATTTTTCACACAAGTTACAATAAAGATAGAAAGAATATCATTTTTCGTAAAAGTAAATATAAGAAAAGTTAATATATCTTAGCAGAATCTCCCTATTTTGTGTATATATGCTCGATTTTATTTATATCACATATATTATTCATTGCATTGCGTAACTATCTTTAAGCAGCACAATCATTTGTGCTCCTCTATTTCTCTAATTTCTATAGCTTGTGCAAAAATACCAAGTTTTGTCAAATAACTAGTAAAACGCAACGTTTTATTTTTGAAAATGGCATTATCTTATAATTGCCAAATTAATGAAATTTTTTCAAGCGCAGGATTTTGTTTCGCAGACAGATAAATTTATAGGGCCAGTCCAAAAACAGATACAATGCAGTACATGGTTTTATTCTCCCAGCGCACCGTGCAGCTGCCATCGGTAGCGTTATCCCAGTAACATGAACTCGCGGTATGAAGTCCAGCACCGTTTTTCTGCATGATTGTACAAGTCACTGCAATAATTCGATTTAAGGAAAAGTGAAATTCAGATGAAGAACGACATTATTCCAGAATGTACAGAAGGGAGAGAGTCAACGTTAATATAAAATCTCTTTCCTAATGCTAAGAAATTAGTTTGTTCTACATACCGATATATTTGTAAGCCTTCTGTAATTTTGTAAGATTGCCCAAGCATGCCTCTACCACGTTCGAAGTCCATTGATTAACTTTGTTATGCTGATACGTATTGCCACCTATTGACACTTCAATCGCTTCCTTGATAATGTTGCTCACATCGTCCACCACAAATTGCAACTAGAACCACAATAAGATTAAGAATTATTTTACAGAAAGCGACAAAAATATATTTGAAATTTAATCGAACAGAAATATTATTTTAATATTTAGCATTAAAAAATAAAAATGAATCGGAATAAGTAACTTCAGAACCTAATTTCTAATGAGAAAAAAATTACTTAAGTTTATCACAATCAATTAGAAGCACCCTTTACATTTAGTGTGTATGCTTTAAAATTACTTTAAAGCAGCAATTAAGACATGATTGATTTACATAATTTCAATCTCTGTATCTGATAAACAGTAGATTTATATCAAGACTTTTTATTTAACTAAAATTTATAAAGAAATTTTTACGACTAACCTCTTCTTGCGCATCCTCCATCTCGAGTAAACACTAAAGCACCACTAAAGACTGCTTTCACACCAAGAACGATTTCTATAATAATTTAATGCTTATTATTATTCGTCCGATCAAGGACGATTGTTAAGTTTGGAGCAGCTGAAAAGTAAATACCACGAAATCTGGCTTGTAGCAACAATCGAAATGTTGGAAATGGAAGAAGTCCTACGATTGCCCCCAATTTTCCACGTAGACCGCAAGTATCTTGCACCTCGACAGAATATCGCGCTAACGAGGCCTGATCGTCGCACTGTCGCGTTCGTTTTATTGCAATTACTTATCTCCTGTATTAACGCCTAACGCCGTGTGCCGTGTGACAATCTGTCCGTAAATATATAGCCATAGCGGATAGCCAGCCGTGAGCCGTAGTCGATAATATCAACTGTCAGACTGTCACGTCACAGTCGGTCACACCGCCTCGTCGGTAACGCCGGTTGTCGTTACTCCTGATGGTAGTCCAGGGTCATGTTCCAAAATTCACTCTAGTTAACTAAAATGCTATAGTGTACATACGTGGCGTAAACTAGTGTACGTAGATTTTAGTTACCCAGAGTGAGTTTTGGAACATGTGGCCCTATAAATTTATCTGTCTGCGAAACAAAATCCTGCGCTTGAAAAGATTTCAATAATTATAAGATAACACCATTTAGGGAGATTGTGCTAAGATATATTTAACTTTTCTTATATAATTTACTTTTACGAAAAATGATATTTTTTCTATCTACATTGTAACTTGTGTTGAAAAATAAATGCGAGATATCGATCATTCTTAAATGCACAAGACAATTTTGTGTACGTTACGTAAAAATAAGGTATATATATTTAACATAATAAAATAAATGTTAAAATTTTATTCAATGCATCACAAGTTAATTAATTATATTAACAAAAGGTTGATACGTTTTCGTTGCTCTGCACATTACTCAATCCTGCAATTCATATATATACACACATAATACGTACGTGCACACAATTTGAAATTAATTGGAAAATTATATGTTGATAGATGTTGTAAAATTTATTGTTTTATGTAAAGCCGCAATAAAGTATTATATAAATGCGTGCAATTTCCGCATAACGATTAATAATTGGTTAATGTTTCCGTTTTATAAAACAGAATACTCTGAAAAATTGTTTCTCTAAAATGCTATTAATTTAATAAGAATGTTAGTAGTATGTTAGTAATCAATTTAATTGAATATAAATATTTAATTATTAATTATGCATTGAAATGGACTGTGCTCCCCTGGGCGACAGGAAGGTATATATCATAGCATGCTGCCTGCCGGCAGGGAGTCACGCTGTTCGTCTGATTGCAAACACAAAGTCAGCTATAAACTTGTAGCGGTCAAGAAAACTTTTAACACTTTGTAAAATAATTTTATAATAATTTTACTGATTACTCTTTGATAATTATATTGAGAAATACAGGTGCAACTTTCGCAATATTTCGTAAGCTGAATTTGACCCCTCTCTTCCCCTGCTTTTATTTTTCACACGTTTTACATTTTTTACAACATGGTCTGCTAATTAAAGTATAGAATAGACAAAACAGCTGTAAGTTTCAAACTGCATAAACATAAACATATACGATCAGACGTCTGGCAAATTGAACTCACATTAAACAGGATTTAATCCTTTTAAAGTTCTAACCTTTGCAAAAGGCTTTACTTCTTTTATTTATTTTTTATTTTAAATCCTAAGCCGAAACACAATTTTAGAGATAATTATGGTTATGCTGTTGAGCAACTCACATGTAATAATAAGAAAAACAACAGTAGGGAAGAAATACGGAAGTAAAAACGCATAACAAATTTACAAAATTTTAAACGAAAAAAATGTGATAAATACAGTAACAAATACATATTTTAGAAAAATTAAGCGATATATTTATACGGTTAATACTATTTTTTGTGCGATAGAATGTTTACTTAATATGACATTTTGAAGAATAAGAAACTATAGTTGCGGTGTCGTAATTAAATAGATTACATGAATATGTAAAGAATTATGTTTGATTTTTGCTGCGTGTCTTCTCGAAATCTAGCGCTTAATTATGACATTGGTTATTACATGAGATATATATGAATAAACGCGATTTCACAGTATGTTATGTATGTTATGTATGTTATGATATATGTCTGCCACCACACCTGGAATTTTGATAAAATGTCGCGTGCGCTAAAGTTTTCACTTCAAAGTTGAAATTTGTGCTGCAATTTTTTTCTTAATTGCAAAAGGGCAAAATTCTAGTGAAATTCACAAAGAGCTTAGAAGAGCGGTAAAATTCAAGAGACGTGGAAGACTGCCTAATGGCATTATTATTTTACACAATAGGAATAAGGCCGCACGTGTCAACGTAGACGACATCCTTTGTGCAGCAATTTTGTTGGAAAATTTTATCTCATCCACAATCCGGACCTTTCAGGCTCTGACTACCATTTTTTATTAGTCCCTTAGGTTGCTGCTGCAGGAAAGCGGTAAAAAAAAAACACGTAAGGAAGAAGTAACATCTCTCTTCTATATGATATGGACGAAATTTTTGCTAAGACGGAATCTTTAGATTAGTAAACAAACCGCTGGAACAAATGTTTTAAAATACTAAAAGTAACTACGTAAATAAGTAGTTAATTTGTACTTTTACACGTACATACACGCATTTATGTGTTAATAACACATTTTGCATATTCTTCAAGAGTTAGTTCCTTAATACTTTAGTTTTAGTTATTCCTATAGTACTTCTTATATGTGTACAAAGTATATATTGCTTATTATGCCATGGCTTTGCACGTACACATTAATATATAATTCCTATGATGCATACATAATTCCTTTATCATTCGTATACAGTACACATAAATATATTATATATTGCTTTTTAACGTTGTTTCAAATTAAAACTTTGATTTATTCTTTATATAGGCTTTTTTAATGTATTAAATGTAATTTTATGGTTGAAAAAAAAAAGTTATTTTTTGATCTACTTTTATATTGTAATATATTCAATTCTAGCTCACAAATTCACTACAAATAGAATAATTTTGCAGATATTTTATTAGCAATAATTAAAATCCAACAAACATTAATTTTTAATAGAATTATCAGAAAAATCGACGAATATACATGTTACACCTGTCTTTTAAGCATTAGGAAAGAAAAATTAATTTCCTAACTAAATTAATTTTCTGTTATAAATATTACAACTAAAAAATTGATGTGAACAACATACACATTATAAATTTATCTGAAATTAAGATTATGAGGTAATAATCATTTTTAGTATTTTTACCCTATATAATAAATATTATTTATCGAATGGACAAAAAATGCGTGATTTGCATACGCGAGGTTCAAGCAGGTAGTATCAAGAATTTATTTACGTATATCTATACCTAGGATTCGATCTCTTTGTCAAGATCTGATATTTTAGTTGAAATAGTACATAGTTTATGAAGAATAGTACGTAGTGAGAAAAATAAAGTTTAAAGATTTATGCTAATACATTTATGTTTAATACAATGAATACCTACTAATATAATTACATGTTATTTTTGTATACATTAATTACATGATACTCTGTATATAAGAGATATATTTACTTCTACAAATTAAAATATCATTCGACGATTCAATGGGAATTGTCATATAGTAAAATAATTATATATTACAATTACTAATGACTTACCCATTAAAAATAAATTCAGGCTAATTATTGCAAAAGTAATTATAAGTTTTGGTGTAGAATTTGGCCGATTTTCTCCTGAGTTTCATTCAACATCCTTCCTTTATTGCGATTATATGTTTCAATCGCTTCTTCACGCATTTCTTCCCATTCGTACAAATGTTGAAATATAGGACATGCATAATTTGGCGAACAATGTTCCGTAGCAAAGTTCAAAGCTAGTGCAACTTTGTCAGCCCATCGAACTTTAATGCACAATAGCAGCCAAAGAAATCTGTGAAACACGTGGTGCACTTTACATTAAGCAATTGCGAATTAATTTAAATGAGGACATGCATATTTACCGTATTTCTCCAGTGGTTCTCCAGTCGCGGAAGAAATGATCGTAAATACGATCCAGTTTTTCTATGGTCATAAACAAATGATAAAAATGTAAGTCGTTTAATAATATTATTTTCTGAACGTAACAGAGGTTCCTATCGTCTGCTGTCACAAGAGGAGGTATATTATGAACACGATTATCCCAGTCGACCCATTTTTTAACTATGCTGAAAGACTTATGTTCCCACACGGAGAACATTTGCAACAAATGGGACGGGTTAGGTGTGGAATAAGTCTCACTAAACCAGAAGTGCCAATCAACACCATCTAACATCTGAAATCAACAAAAAAGTCATTATTTAATGTTAAACATATAGATACTGATAAAACTGTAGTTTGTATGTATAAAAAGGTCGTTACCTCTCTATTGTTAGGAAATTGTTGATACAAGTAGTTTACAAAAACAGTAGTATTAATACTTCTAAATGCAAAACTATTAAAATAAAATTTAAGGAATGGTTCGAATACTGTGGGTCCTCCTAAAATATTCTCTAGATGACATAAGAGAAAATATCCCTTCTCGTAAGGCACATATTTAGTGACTGTATGAGGCGGCAAAACTTCCAAATTGGGCAATAAGCATCTTAGCAAGCCGACATTATTGGGTTCTTGAACCTGCAATACAATTTACACAATACAATATAAGAAAATAATTTATTAAGAATTCAGAAATTGTGGGTGTGTGTTTATAGTGCATACAATAATGTAAAATATTATCAATTGGTGACATTATTGATCACTTTATTTCTTTACTTATATAGTCAAAGTGAATATCTTACCAAACTATTAAGATTCTCTAATCCTTCCCTTTGAAGAAAAACATCTATGTCTTCATGATACAACATTGCGCGTTTAATTTTCCTGGAAATAAAAATGCTCATACTCTTATTAACCACAAATGCTGATAATTCTCACAAGTAACTAAATTTCCTGCCCAGCTCTGTGAGATGTTCCGAGCTAGCGAATAACTGACGTAAGAACGATCTCCGCCAAGTAGAGTCGGCGAAATAAATGTCACGCATGGACATTCTATTTCGAAATGGGCGATACTTGGTGGAAGCACGCATATATCGTATTTACCTAGAAATATTATTTTAAACGTATAAATAACAAAAAACAAAAGAAAGATTGCACTGCAAATCCAAGTGCGTTATTTTTAAACAGAAACGCCTAAAGCGTCGTCTACAATACACGGAGTAAGCAGTAAGGAGTAAGGAGTAAGAGTAGGCAGGAGTAAACATTATAGCCTGTTGTGTCCTGATTGGCCAAGCGTAAGTGTAAAAGTAAGTGTAGGAGTAAGAAATAAAATTAATTTATTTCGCTTACGCCCTTACGCCAGCTCTCTTAAGCGTCGTCTACAATACACGGAGTAAGCGTGGAGTAAGAAGTAAGAGTAGGCGTAAGAGGGCTATTTTCGGTTTAAGAGAGCTGGCGTAAGGGCGTAAGCGAAATAAATTAATTTTATTTCTTACTCCTACTCTTACTCTTACACTTACGCTCGGCCAATCAGGATGCAACAGGCTATAATGCTTACTCCTGTCTACTTTTACTCCTTACTCCACGCTTACTCCGTATATTGTAGACGACGCTTTAAACCGAAAATAGCTCTCTTACGCCTACTCTTACTCCTTACTCCACACTTACTCCGTGTATTGTAGACGACGCTTAAGCGTCGTCATGGTTTACATGGTGTAAGCGTGGAGTAAGAAGTAAGAGTAGGCGTAAGAGGGCTATTTTCGGTTTAAGAAAGCTGGCGTAAGGGCGTAAGCGAAATAAATTAATTTTATTTCTTACTCCTACTCTTACTCTTACACTTACGCTCGGCCAATCAGGACACAACAGGCTATAATGCTTACTCCTGTCTACTTTTACTCCTTACTCCACGCTTACTCCGTGTATTGTAGACGACGCTTTAATCTTCTACTGTAACCTTCGATTAAACTTACTCTTCATCGCTTTCTAACTGTTCCCCTTAAAAAGAGTTAATCGACGTTGGTGAAACTGGCCCTAAAAATGACACATTTGACTGAAGCTCTTTTAACACGCTTCTTTATGTGTTGAATAAATCACTGAACACGCATAATCGTATAAAATTAAAAGTTAATATGCTCAATCGTGTTAAATGGCATTTAAAACGGCAAGAAATGTGTATGAAAAACATCAACTAAAATTAACACACTTGGGTTTGCAGTGTGATAATGCACAAAAACAAAACTTTATTATATACATGTATAATTTTAAATAAACATATCAAAATAATTTTAAAAAATTTAAAGAAATTTAAATTTAATTCTATTTAAATAAATAATATTAAAAAATCTAGTCAATATCTTACCCCATACGTAAGGTCCACACAAGTCGTTGGCAATTTTCAACATCTTTTCAATCGCAGTGTAACGAAATCTATTGATATAATTAGACTGAAAAGTGTTCTCTTCCGCAAATATACTTATTCTTTCATTAAGTTTTTTTGTCCGTAATGAACCTACAGCAATAACCACCGCATAAGATGGTACAGGTAAATGTTGACGGAATACATGTACATCATCTAGTTCCGGACCTTCGTGTATACCTTGCGAAAGGGCGGACATTAGAACTGTAAAAGATTTTCGTACCCGAATCTAAAAAATGAAATATACGTATATAAAAATTAAATACATATTTTATTTTAGTTTAACTGAAGCAGTTTGTAAGAAAATATAGACATTTATTTTTAAAAACGTTTAATTTCTTTTTTACTAATACAGTCCATTTCGTTGTCAATATTACTTTTATCAATAATGTCAATAATAATTAATAGACTGTCATGGATTTTATGTAAATGAATAAATGCTAGAAGAATAGAAATACCCACCTGTGTTTAAATTCGTATACCTTAGCAGAGTACGTAAATTTGACAGATGAAGTGTCCTGGCAAGGAAACCATGATCGAGCGTAAATTATCTGAAAAAATAGTAGCTTTTATACATATAATCTATGTTAATGTAGGAAAA